>JBCEWC010004381.1:0-27508 GCA_038996855.1 Solanum aculeatissimum | reverse complement strand
TGATGAGTGTAATGATGCTATAATGGCTTGATCGAGGGTCTTCGGGTCCTCTTTCGCCATGTCACATTTAGGCCCCCTATCCGGGTCGTGACATTGATCGTTTGACCAAGTCGGCTCACTTCTTACTGATGAAGACTAGCTATGTGTGGAGAAGTTAGCTAGGTTTTATAACTGGGATATAGTCAGACTGCATGGTGTGCTAGTGTCTGTAGTATTCGACAGAGGATTTGTGTTCACCTCTTAGTTTTGGCGGGCTCTACAGCGTGATTTGGGTACTAGAGTGTATTTGAGTTCAGCTTTCCACCCCCAGACAGATGGACAGTCCAAGCGCACCATTCAAGTGTTGGAGGACATATTATGGGCTTGTGTGATTGAGGTTGTGGCCCGATGGGACCAACACTTACCATTGGTAGAGTTTGCATATAATAATGGTTACTATTCTAGCATTCAGATGGCACCATTTGAGGCCTTGTATGGCCGAAGGTGTAGATCACCCATTGGATGGTTCGACACAGGTTCTGATGATATGTTAAGTAAAGATTTACTTAGAAATACCATAGACCGGGTCAATTTGATTCAAGGTAGACTTTTGACAGCTCAGAGTCGCCAGAAAAGTTATGTTGATCAGAGGACTAGATCTCTTGAGTTCTCTGTTGGTGAGTGTGTATGGCTGAAGATTTGACCCATGAAGGTGTGATAAGATTCTGGAAAATGGGAAAGCTCAGTTAGAGATTCATTGGTCCATTTGAGATTTTGAGGAGAGTTGGTAAAGTAGCCTATAAGTTGGCATTACCGCCGAGGTTGTCATATGTTCATCCTATTTTTTATGTTTCTATGCTCCGCCAATATATTTCAGATGAGTCACATGTGATTTCTTATGATTTGTTTGAGTTGGGTCCAGATTTGTCTTTTGAGAAGAAGTCTATAGCTATATTGAACAGGCATCTCCAGATATTGAGATCTAAAGATATACCTTCTCTGAAGGTTTAGTGGCGACACCATTCTGTTGATGAGGTTGCATAGGATTTACAATCAGATATGGGGGCTAGATATCCTAGCATTTTGAGGCTTCAGGTACTCTTATTTTGTTTATATTCGAGGACGAACATTATATTTAGTGGTGAATGATGTAATGACCTGGTTGGTCATTTTTGGGCTTTATCTGTGAAAATTATTATTTTACCCTTCTATGAGTTGCTTTGGGCCTACTTTGAACTATATGTATTGTTAGAACTCAAATTTGGAAGTTTAAAATGGAAAATTTGAGTTTTGCCACTTTTTTTAAGCTTAAGTTATTAAAAAAATGAGTTTTTGTACCATTCTGAGTTTCTGGTGTTGGATCGGGGATCCGCAAATTTCATTAGCTCCAGAATGTCAAAACTGGTCTATGAGAATTTACAGACCTGAATTTGGAGTTAAAATGAGATTTTTATGCCCAAAGTTGTGGTTTTAGTCATTTCCAGGACCGTCAACATTTGGACTTCGGAAGCTCGGATCGGAATTCTGACAGTTCCAGTAGTTCTGGATAGTGAAACTGATACTAGAAATGGTCTCGTTATATTTTTCTGAGTTGCCAAAGAGATTTTGGTATTTTGAGTTTTAAACTAGTTTCTTCTAGTTGCATTGGTAAATGTAACAAGGAGGCCTCGAAATTGATTTCTGATGTTACGTTGAGTCTAGATCGTTGTTTCTGGTATGGATACATATAAAGTTTGTGTAATTCTGATTTCTGATGAGTTTTGAGGGTCCGTTTTGAATAGGAAATTGGACTTGGTCTATTGGTTTTGCTGATATCTGGTGCATGTGCTTTTCTTCTCCACATTCACGGAGTGCACGTGTGTGTGACCCCCTCCTATTTACTGTCCGCATTCGCAAGTTGGTCTCTGCGATCACGGAGATCATTTCACTCAACCTTTTTTGTGTTCTTGAGAACCCACCTGCGTTCGCGGAGCACTTTTGCGGCAAAACAGTGTTAAGAATCGAGAAACACCATTTTTAATCCATTTTTGAACTTCCAAGCTTTTGGAGACGATTTTAAAGAAAGGCTTTCAAAGATTTTGCTGCGTAAGTATTTTTAACATTATATTAATCATTTTTCATAAGGTTTATCCTGATTTCATACTAAATTTCATGATTTTAGATGTCCAAATTGGGGATTTTTAGACTATGATTTTTGAACTTTGAATATCAATTTCTCACACGTTTTAAACTTGATATTTTTGAGATTTTCACTCACAGACTCCATTTTTCTAGTAGAACTTGATTTTAAAGTTAATTTCAAGATTTGGGAACTTCAAATTTTAGACTTAAAATTGACCATTTTGCCCCTAATCCTAATTCATGTCAATATGGGTATCAAAATGCTCCTCTTGATGCATAGTATCTGATTTTGATGGTGATTAGTCGATTTGAGAATCGTTTGAAGGTTTGAGTTGATTGAAAGCTTGTTCAGGTGCAGTTTCTATATTGAGGTAGGTTCGGCTAATCTTGTTGGGACTAGATTTGAGTTGTTGATCATGTTTATGTGGTAATTGTGAGGTATAGACCGAATTATGAGTAACTATATTGATGGGAAAAGATGTTGAAGGAAATATGATTCTGGTTAAACCGAATTATGAGTGATTCTGATACTATTGTTAATCTGAGATGCAAAATGGTGGATTGAGAACCTATTACATGTTATAATGATGAATTGATGTTTGTGATACTATTTAGGGGAAAGTGTTGTAAATTTGATGGTTAGTGAGACACTGTGATGAACATACATATACCTATATTGTGGACGAGTAAGGTCCAATACTGGTGATACGCTTATTCCTAGACATAATGATGATAGGTTTTAATGTGGGAACGAATGAGGTCTAGTATTTCTTTTTTTTTTTTGGTATATTTGATCTTTGATATGGATGTGTGTACTTGAGATATTATGATAGATTATGACACATGATAGCATATTCCATGTTTATGTGAGACTTAAATTGTGTTACTCTATTGTTATAATTATGCACATATTTGAGTGGATATCATTGCCTTGTGATGTATTATGTTGTATTGTATCACCCCTTGACCCGAGTAAGAGGCAAGGGTAACATATTCCACAGTTGTACCACCCCCTCGATCCAGGTAGGAGGCAAGGGTGAGATCCATATATGTATATCCCTTGATGCGTGCAGGTGGCAAAGTTAAGACATTATAACACCCTTAGACCTCTCGTAGGTGGAAAGGTTGATATATTGTGATGCCCTTGACCATGAGTAGGTGACATGGTTGAGCGATACTTGATGTGTGAATTGATAAGACTTCATATACTGTATATATTGCTCTTGGTGTTGTGATACAGGACATATGAGAGATCTTATAAGACATTATGTATATTTTTATTGTGTACTAATCCTTTTTTGATGCAGGTGTAGGATTCTTCATTATTACATACTTGTTCGCTTTCTCTTACCCAATTGGTTGAACCTACTAGGTACATTTCGATGTACTTACACCTACTTTGTTTCATCTCTGTAAATCGAGCACACGGACTCACATAGGGTAGTTGACTCATTCTTATTAAGCATATTCTACATCCATCCAGATCCTACCAGTGATGTTTATGTCTTCGAGTTGTCGTGGATTTTTAGGATTATCTTTACTGTTTTTCTAGACTTGTATCAGACGTTATCAGACAACCTTGTATTTTATTTTGAGACAATTGTATTTATCTTCCGCACTACCATAGATGATCTTATACTCATGACTCCAGATTTTGGGATATTTGATGTTATGTTGTATTGGTTTCCACTTTATTTCATTCTTCCTTAGTCATGATCCATTTTGGGTCGTGACAAAGGACGCCATTTAACTTATCCAAAAAAGTCTGCATCCACTTTGCATCGCAGAGCTGTTGTGGACTTCAGACAACTTTACATGTCTCTAGTAAATCGTAACTTTTTACTCTAAACTCGGATTGACACAATCTTGGTGGAGTTGTAACAAAGACTCAAAAACCTTAATTTGATAGGCTATGGTCCATCTAACTCATTATAATTTAGGAGATATAATCATTTGAAGTTGACCCTTCTATCAACTCATACGAAAACTTAGTGGGTAGAAATTCTTTGGACTTGGCTTGATGTAAAAGATCCCTTATGACTCTAAATCACATATAATATGTTTTAAATACTTAGTAATTGATCCTATCATGTATATACAACTTAAAAGTCATTTGTCCACCTAACTTTTATAAAATCATATATTAAAACTCAATCGGTAAGGAAGTTTTAACTTAACTTCGCACTAGAGGTGGCCTTAACCATCTCCAAATCTATCCCCACACTAAGAAATTGACTATAACACCTATGATAAATTAAGAATCATCGATTACAATCTTATAGCATATGAAGGATGGCTCAATCTTAGCTTAAAAAAATTTAGGGTGTTACAATGAACCTAAGTTTACCTCATTTGTGGATGAGAGATCATATGACTAGCAAGGGTCTACATAGAGTAGGTTAGTTTATACTTTTCAAATATCAAATGTAATCATTTATGTTGAATTTTTAAATATATAAACCAAACTAAACTAATAAAACTCAGTTTTTTCAACCTCAGGCTTGTTGAGAGTTTTTTGAATTTTTTCAAATTTCTCGAGTTTTCAAGTTTTTTCAGTAAAGCATACATACAAATATATAATTACACAACCCGATTTCTTGAGCCATGATGGCACCTACTATGACCCACCAATAGGTAAGCCTACCTTAGGATTTGAGGGTAGAAACTAAGTGGAAATAATAAACTAATTACAATAGATACATCGGAAGCAACCAAAATATATACATATGATAAAAATGTCTCCCAAAATCTGGAAGTCACTAGTACAAAATCACTAATAATAAGTACAAATCTCAAAAGTGGAGTAAAATATGTACATATACAGATATATTTGTCTCAAATTACAAAAGATGAACCATAAAATACAGAAGGAGACGAACAATGATCTAGAATACCAATGCTCATCCTTGCCTCCAGGCAAGGCTACTACAGGCTCAGATATCAATGGTGGTGAATGGTGGTCGTACCTGTATCACAAAAATAAATATAGAGTACAGATTAAGTATCAAAATAAACAGGTATCCAGTAGGAATCATAGGCCGACTAAGCATGAAAAGTAAAAGTGATATAAAATGCTAGAATCTAACACAGATTGAGTCAAAAACAAAAAGTAATAGTGGAATGACACGAGTGTAAAAAGTACAAACAAGAAATAAGATAGTTAAATAAATCTAACTGAGCCCTAATAAGTCCAGAAGGTATGCCCGTGGAAAAGTTAAGTAAAAATTTGAATAGACCCCCACAAATCCGATAGGTACACAAAAAGTCTATGGGATAAGACTAAGTAAAATCCCCTAAAGGATCAATGATTATGAGCTCTATATGGGATGGTACAATGTTCGAACCTTGAACCATATTCAAACCTCCTAATAGTAGTAATGACAATAAAATCAAACTTTGTAAGGGATGACACAAAGCTCAGACCTTGAATATAAAGCCTCCCCAATGATAATGATGATGATGTTAAAGAATCAAACTTTGTATATCGACTCCATATAGTAAGATATATCATTAGAATCATAAAGTACAAAGCCCAAACCTCAAATCGCGAATGAAACATTCTATAGAATTCATTTTATTGTGAATAAATTATAATAAGGTTGCTCAGTATCTCCATATCAATCATTGTAAAATGATCATCGTAGATTTCCATCCACATTTCCTAAATATCCAAGTACACTCCAAACTCATGCCAAAATAAATCACAATCCCTGAATGGAGTTCGAATAAGCATAAACACCCAAGTTGAAGGATAAGAGAAATATAGATGAAAAGTCCATCAGAGCTAAGTTTATAGATAGCTAAGGACTATCTCGATCAGACCCAAGTCTATTATATCAATCTACAGGGAGCTAAGTCATTCGATGTGATGCAAGGAAACAACTAGAGTCTATCAACTCCAAAGAAGACACACAAAACTAAGAGAATGAGGCAGCACCCAACTTAATGAGTCTGAAGCAATAGATGTTACTCCTAATATAATAGTAAAGGCAATAAGTGTAGGTGGATCAACTCATCACCATAGATTGGAGAACACCTTCTAAACCACCATCTTCATCCAAAAGAAAAGGAAATGGGTCTATGTATTTGCATGACCCCTACAAATTTCACCCTATCAGTCACAACCAAAGCTTATGGCCTAGTCATAACATGACAAATGAGGGACCTGCAAGCACCTTACCCAAGCCTCTTAGCATTCACATATATTAATCAAAGTAAAGCATAATTTAAAAGCGAGGAATGGAACTAAGGAAAACATTTATTCATATAAAAACATGAAATATCAGCAACTCAAACATCAACTACATTGTCCAAACATACTAACTACATAAGAAATATGGTGGGGCCTAGGACATACTCAAGAACCCCTCAAATACAAGTGTCTAGATACAATAGCATAGAAAGTAGAAGTCCCCAATATACAACCCAATATAATATCTCAAAATACAAGTAAGAAAAGAAGGTGTGGTCACCAAACTAGCGGGCTCACCAAAGCTACTAATATTGAACATCGAAGGCTAGCCCCGTGCCAATACAGGAAGTAGAGCTCTGGTCCTTACATGGTGATATCATATGGACAAAGTATATGTTAGTACATTGGAATGTACTAAGTATGTGAGATGGAATGCAAACATGAAAATGTAATACCATCATTCATGAAGTTGTAATGCCATTCATTCAAAATTTGAAAAACCATAGCCAAAGAATAAAGCTCAATATGAAGTAGAGATCAATGCATTATATGAAAATATATATTTAAGGAACATAGACAGTAAATACATAACTTTGTGGGAGAAGACCATAACCAACATATAAGACCATCTGAGCTAATACATGGAACCCAACGTAACTCCCTATGTTGGAACAAGGAGTCCACTTGTCGGGTGAAACTCTGTCAACTTATGCATGCATATCTTAGTTTAACTTTGCTATTGTGAATTCACTGCCTTAACCTATAAGGGCTCCTACGGTGGCATATAGTTAATGGAATAAAGGGTTGCTACTAGGGTTCCCTTATTGAACCCCACCACAATGCCTAATTTGGTGCTAAGTCGATCTCACAAAGTACTTTAAAACATTAGCATAATCATAAAATCATAACTTAGAATCATAAGTAGTATCATATAGAAGTATCTCATTAACTCGGAAATCACTCAAGTGAGAATTGTCATTTCACATTGAGGGTTTATCTTAAACATCATTAAAGGCTTGTAACATGCTTATATTTTTTACAACATTCATATCCTTCAAGAACTTAAAGAAAAGGTAAAAGGAATCATAGTTGGTCTATGTGGGTGGAAGGAACCCACAAATCAAGCTCAAATACCTGATAATGACCGTAAGAAAAGGCTTAAAGGTTTTGAAGAAAAAATCCCTTGAAAGAAACCCTAGTCCTTGCCCTTCCTTGGAGATTTGTTTAGACAACTAGGAATACAGTGAATGAAAGGGAATGAGGGGTTTTAGGGTCTGATGTGGGAGGGAAAATTCCAAAATGACGTAGTTTTAGGCTTAGGGTACAGGGAAAGGAAAAAAGTGCCCTTCATTAAAACTATCAGACCACGACCCTGATTATGGGTCATAGAATGGTCTTGTCACACCCAAATAGGGTATCCTTGGTGTGGCTGGCACTCAGATACTATTGCTAGCCCCCAAGTGAACCACTTAGCATCATCACATTCATTTAATCATAATCTAATAGTGAAAGACATCGAAAATCAAGAAACAATTTGATAAGAAGTAATAACTCAATCAATCATCAAAATCCAAAGTCCAACCAATCTATCAAATCAACTGAGTAAGACTAGTATGAAAGAAATTAGCCAAAAATAATCCAATCACAACTCAACAATCTAGTCTATGAAGCCTATATCCATCTATCTAGGTGGTGTCAATGATGGGTCCATGTCTATCACAAAATAGAATAAAAAGGCTAAATTCAAAGCTAGATGAGAAATATGATATTTTTTGAAAGCAGGGGAGGAGTCACCACTCAGCTGAATGTAAGTGAGTCCTCAACGGGGCTCTTGTTAATGACCTATAGTACTTGTCTTTGCATTATAAAAATATGGAGGCCTAAATAAACGCCAGTACGTGGAATGTATGAGTATGTAAAATGGCAGGAAGAAACGTGCATCAAGATAGAATACTATCAACTCAGATTACTTAAATTAAGAAAATAAGGAACTCGATCAAGGTGTCATAATTTTAAAGTAAGGGTAAGGTTTAGACTGAGACCAATCATTACAATCAAATCAAATCATAGTAATATCAAGACCTATTTGAGAGTTCATCAAATCGACAACCATGCATGTGATGATACAATAAACCAGTGTCATTGCCCACTCATCTAGCACCTTGCCAGAGTAAGGGATGCTCACAATCAATCAAAACCTCTTAAAAGACTTTAGAGGGATATCACCACCCGGATAGGGGGCCTAGATGTGACATGGGAAAGGAGAACCTGAAGGCTCTAGATCAAGCCATCATAGTATCATTACACATATCATCGGTTTGGAAACGCGGAAGCTAAGCACATAACACATAAGCTCTAAGGGATTTAGGACTTGGGACTCAAGCTATGGGGACAAGGTCGGGAATAGGACAAGCATGCACACACATAGCACATAGTCATTCACAATACCCATCATTTAAGTCAATAGCATAACAAGAGAACATGATCATAAACCAAGCTAAAATGAATCGTATTACATAACCAAATATCCAACATACAAGACAACATACAAGAGTATAGATTGTCCAACAATGCCTCTACATAGATGAGCGGGGCCTCGACAAGTCTGAGGCTCACCCTCAAGACATAGAAAGTAAATACATAAAATAAAGTGGTAGATAGATAATGGCTATTGCCCTTGAACAAGAAGGCTCACCACTAGTAAGTCTTCAAATGGAATATCAAGCATCGTTTGGTAGAATTTAGATATCACCTTCGATCCCTACATGGTTAGAACATGTAGACAAGAATATGGGTTAGCACAATTAAGCACTAAGTATATGGTCATGCAATGAATATGACAAGTATAGTATGACCAAGCAACATGTCAAGGGGACAAGTATATGAAAGGAATGCACGTAGCCAAAGAGTAGTATAACAATATGTCATGTCATGATGCATGAGATGCAATCCTATGTTCATATATAGCGGGGATGTAACCTCAATCGACAACATGAGTGACCCGAACGAGCCACTATCCGGATCCAGTCTACTTGCTAGGTAGAACCCAAGACACTAGTATGACATGAAATCCCTATCTAGGGATTTATATACCCATGGTGGTACATGGTTTGACGGAATGGGTGGGGCCTTGGAGATACCCCATTTTGCAACCCAATCTCTCGGTGCTAAATCTCATCCCACGAGAATACGTATATATATACATGCTACATTCAAAATTGGAAACTTACATTCTTTCAAAATCATGCATCATTAGTCATGTCAAAACCATTATACAAGAATCAAGTTCATGCTTAGGCCATAGGCCAACAAGAGTTTCCAAAACATTTCATGATCATTCCATGTCAATGCAATAAGAGTAGCTCATCTACATGGGCTTGTCAAACAAGCAATCAAGACATGTCAATATGGTGCAAGCACCCAATATGGTCAAAGAGTCATGGCAAGGGACTATGTGATCACAAGTCATAACATTACATGAATATGAGTTTCATCAAGAGTTTCAATCAATACAATAGCCATACACATTCCATGAGTGAGATACAAGAACATGGGTAATAGAATCAAGACTTTATTTCACAATTTGAAAGATATCTCATCATAAATCATGTAGAAATTCATGAATAAGTCATAATGCAAGTTATCCATGCTTAATTAAATCATGAAAGGGACATGCAAGTTGATCAATAAGGGTTTCAATGAACATTCATGAATTTAAGCTTATAATCATGTTTAAATCACCTAATAACTACAGCACATAATTCCCAACACTAATCTACACCAATAATGGAAAAACCCATAACTTAATTGAAAACGTAAAATCAAATTTGAAGAGTTAGGGTTCTTGGGTCTTCAAGGATGAAAGAGGATCCTTGAATCAAATCCCACATACCTTAATTTCACCAAATGAATTGCAAGGTCAAACTTAGTCCAGGTTGTCTTCCCCAAATTCTTCAAGCTTTCTTCATTGAAGGCCAAGAGGATTTTAGAATTCCCAAAGTGAATGTAGGAGACTTAGAATAGATGAATGAGGGTTTGGGGCTTGATTTAGGGGTTTAGGAGACCTTACGATACCTAAAAGGGGCTTAGGGAATTATTAAATCACCAAATTACCGATAATGAAACAGACAAATAACTATCCCACAGTGTCTCACAGACTACTACAGTGCCCGTGAACTTGACTCACGGTCTGTACAACCCTCCATCAAATGACACTTAGCCAAATTTCCAAACGCGAACTCTCTAGCCAAATTTCCAAACACAAACTCTCGGAGGACTTTCTGGACAACTTGACGGGAGGTTTCAAGGATCGTGTGGCTTCACATGGACCGTGTACTAGTACTTGGAGCCACACTTGGCCCAGGAATCAACTCCCAAACCAAGCCAAGCCAAGCCACTGCCCCACTTGACGAGCCACTTCACGGACCGTCAAATGGCTCACGGACCGTGGGGTGGTCCGTGGCCTATGTCTTGTGTCCTGGGGTGGTTCCTGGCCACTCCTAGCTCTCTGGACCTTGACACGGAACCCGACATGGACTGTTACAAGGCTCAAGGTCCGTGTCCCTTGCCTTGGGCCCTTTTCAGGGCCTATCCCCAATGTCTTCCGAATTTCAGGCAGTCCCACTGTTCAGGCCATAACTTTCTCATTTGAACTCTGAATCGTGTGAAACTAGTTGCGTTGCGGAGCTAACTCAAAGATATTCAATTTGATATATATCATACCACATGATTCAACCCGAATAAAAAGTTATGCTAGCTCAAAGACTTCTATCCAAACGGCCTCTCTAGGCCACCAAATCATCCATTTTGCGATCGGCCACTTAAACTCAACCCGTGGCCACCAAAACTCAACCATGACCAGTAGTACATCATACAATACCAACTATAAGGAGTTTTCAAAACATTTCGGGTGGTTACAAGGGATGGACCTATTCATTCTGTCCTATGATGGTAACATAGTTATTGAGTTTGAATTGGACATATTCTCACTCAATTCGATACTCAATACTCCTCCAAGGACTCGATACTCATAAAACAATCAATACCAATCAATAAGTCTATTGTGGACTTTTTCAGTTCATCAATTTTATCACAATGAAGCCTTTGAACCTATCATCCCAACCATCCAATCAATCACAATCACATCTTTCAAGAGTGGTTTAAATATGAATTGCATGATCTATTTTTTCTTCTATTCAATCAATTGTGTTCAAGTTATGAAAATACAAAAGGGCATACAAGTCTTATCAAGGTTATATTAGTATTTAATATCATCCGCATTTATAGGTTCTACAATTAATAATTCTATTATCAATTAATGCATATGGACATTTAAGTTTAAGAGACAAACTGATCGGGGTTTAAGTAGTAAATGATGAAATTCATGTATTCAAAAAATTAACTCATGAGGATTATCAATTATATAATAGCATGTAAAAATATTCTAGAATATTAGGAAAAATCTCAAGAAAATATCGATGGAGGCTAAATCACTCACAATTCAATTAATTTAGGTTATGGGGCACATGGAAGAACTCTTTCCATGTTTTATATAGACTTACATACCTGGAAGAGAAAAATCTCTTGAGGAAACTTTTGGTTTTCACTAGAATATAAAGAACCCTAGTCTTTTCTTTGGGAGAATTTTGAATGCCAATTTTAATATTTTTAGGGATTTTTGCATTAATGAGAGGTTACTAGGCTATATGATAGGTTAGGAAAGTTAATTAGGGGTAAATGGTCAAAAATAACCTTCTAGAAAAGTCAACTAATAATCAAAATTGAAAAATAAAATCTTTTGATGTGTTTCGGTGGACAAAATGGCAGAATAGGAGTCCCATTGCCAAACCATTCAGCGGTACGCCGAATGGGGACCCCTGGTCACTCTTATTTTTTACAGTTTCTCGACCTTTTCAAAATATTTCAGCGGTCAAATTCGGCGAATCACCAAATGCATTCGGCGGATTACCTAATTTGATAGTTTAAACATGTTTTAGTAAAATAATCATAACTTTTTACTCTGAACTTAGATTAAGACAAAATTAGATGCGTTGGAAAAATAATTCACATATATTTAATTTGATATATTATGGGTCACCTGACCCATTATGTACTGAGAGATATGATCATTTAAAGCTAACCCTTTTATGAACTCATACCGAAACTTAGTCGATGGAAAAGTTTTGAACTTAACTTGGACTTGGGTGTCCCTTCTGACCTCAAACCACATCCAACACACTTAAAATACTTGGGAAAGTACCTTAACATAAATTTATAACGTTGAAGTTATTGGATCACCCAATTTCATAGAATTTCTTGTCAAAACTCAATCTATAAAGAAGGTTTTAACCCAACTTTATATTAAAGGATTTTTATTACCTTTATTCATCTCAAACCTATTATTGTACTATAGCAAAGGCTTTAATACCTAAATTTAAGGTTATAATCACTCGGTATGATCTCATACATGGTAGAGAAAAGTTCAGATCTTAGCTTGGAAATTTTTAAGATGTTACAATATCTCCCTCTTGGGATCATTTGTCCTCGAATGAAGAGTAACTAGAGAGGGACTCGAGGAAAAAAACATAATCAAGACTCATTCAATCAACTAATCATACTCTCTAGATGATCAAAAATCATCTCAAGAATAGCAAAATCAATTCATATCGAGGATACGGACATTACCTTAAACATTCTCATCATTGGGCACAAATATATATGGATATTTAGATTTCATATATTCCTTAGCTTCCCATGTGGCTTCCTTAATGAATTGATTCCTCCATAAAATTTTGATCAAGGCAATCTCTTTGGTTCTCAATTTGTAAACCTGGCTATCAAGAATTTGGATTTGAATCTCCTCATAGGACAAGCTATCTATAAATCCTATAGTATCAATGGGGATTACCAGCGAAGGATCTCCCAAACATTTCTTCAACATTGAGACATGGAATACCAGATCAATAATAGGTAACTTGAAAGGCAAGTCTAACTCAAAAGTGACATTTCCTACCCTCCTTATAATTTAGTAAGGTCTTATGTATCGGATACTCAACTTTTCTTTCTTTCCAAATTGCATGACCCCCTTCATGGGTGATACCATAAAATATACCCAGTCATCCACATCAAACTCTAAATCTCTCCTTCTCACATCAGTATAAGATTTCTGATGGCTTTGTCTATTCATCAACCTCTCTCTAATAACCTTCACTTTCTCTATAGATTGATGAACAAAACCAGGTCCTATCAATTTAACTTCACTGAATTCAAACCACCTAATTAGTGATCTACATCTCCTCCTATACAGAGCTTCATAGGGAGACATCTAAATACTTGCATGATAACTATTATTATATGAAAATTCAATAAGAGGTAAATGATCGTTCCAATTACCTTTGAAATAAAGAACATATCGTCTCAACATATCCTCCAAGGTCTGAATGGTACACTCTGTCTGGCCATCCGATGGAGGATGAAAGGCTACATTGAGATTCACCTTTGAACCCAATCCTTTCCGAAAATATACCCAAAATTGGAATGTTAATTGAGCTCCTCTGTCTGAGATGGTAGACAAAGGAACTCCATGCAATCTGATAATATCCTAAACATATACTTTAGCATAATTCTTAGCAGTGTTAGTAGTCTTATCAGCCAAGAAATGAGTCGATTTGATCATTCTATACATAATCACCCATATCGAATCATAAGATTTTGGGACCTTGGCAAGCTTGTAATGAAATTTATATTCATCATTTCCCACTTTCATTTGGGAATCTCAAAGTTTTGAGCCAATTCACATGGTCATTGATGCTCAACTTTAATCGATTGACAATTTGGGCACTTTAAGAAAAATTCAACAATATCCTTCTTCATTCTACTCCACCAATACACTTCTATCAAGTCATGGCACGTCTTGGTAGAGCCAGGATGAATGGAATACCTGGAACTATAAGCTTCAGCCATAATTTTATCTCGAACACCATTAATATTCATAATACACAATCTACTCTAGTATCTCAATACACTATCTCCCTCTTTAGAGAAAACCATTACCTTTTGTTTATGAATAGCTTCCTTCAATTGAAGTAGGACAGGATCTTGGTCTTACTTTTCTTTCATCTCTGCCACCAGAGATAAAGCAGACCCATTAAAAATTTTAATTTGAACTCCTAATCGGTCCAATCTATGCACTTCCTTAGCTAATTCTTTCTTTCCTTCCTCAATATGGGCAGTGCTACCCATAGATAACCTGCTAAGAGTATCAGTAACAACTTTAGCTTTACCTGGGTGGTAAAGGATACTCATTTCATAATCCTTAAGCAACTCTAGCCATCTCCTCTACATTAGGTTGAGATCTTTGTGATTGAAGACATATTGAAGGCTCTTATGGTCTGTGAACACATCTACATGCACTCTATATGGGTAGTGGCACCAAATCATGAGAGATAATACTACAGTTGCCAACTCAAGGTCATGGATTGGATAATATTTCTCATGAACCTTAAGTTGTCTGGAAGCATAATTTATCACTTCACCCCCTCTGCATTAACACGCAACCCAAGCCAACTCTGCATGCATCATAATAGATTACAAAATCCTTTGTTCCATCAAGCAAAGTCAAAACTAGAGTAGTAGTCAATTTATCCTTTAATTTCTAAAAACTCTTCTCACAAGCATCAAACCATTGGAACTTAGCATTTTTTTGCATCAGCTTAGTCAAGGGTGATGATATGGATGAGAATCTCTCAACAAATCTATGGTAATAGCCAGCCAAACCCAAGAAGCTCCTTATGTTAGTTGGAGATATAGGTCTGGGTCAATTCTTTACTGCCTCAATTTTCTGGGTATCAACCTGAAATACCATATGGCCTAAGAAAGCCACTGATTCAAGACATTGCATACAATTCTCTATCCTTAAAAGTTTGGAGTATAATTTTAAGGTGATGAGCATGCTCCTCCCTATTCTTGGAGAAGACCAGAATATCATCGATGAATACAATCACGAACATATCAATATATGGCTTGAAAACCCAAGTCACGAGGTCTATAAAGGTGGCTTTTGCATTAGTCAACCCAAAGGACATGACCAAGAACTCAAAATAGCCACAATAGGTCCCAAAGGTTATCTTCGGGATATCACATTCTCTCACCTTCAACTGATGGTCAAATAAATTATCTATCCTAGGAAAAAGATACTATTTTTTATTGTGGCCTTATTCAGTTGCCTATAATCAATACACATTCTAAGAGACCCATCTTTCTTTCATACTAATAGGACAGAAGCACCCTATGGAGAGACACATAGTCGAATAAAGCCTTTATCTAGAAAATCTTTCAGTTGCTCCTTCAATTCTTTCAACTCATTAGGGTCCATTTTATAAGGTAGAATAGAGATAGGCTGACTATCAAGGAGAACATCAATCTCATAGTCAATCTCCCTATCAAGAGGTACTCCAGGTAGATCTTCAAGAAACACTACGAGAAACTAATTTACAATTGAAATTGACTCAAAGGTAGGAGACTCAACATCATCATTATTAACTCACACGAGGTGATAAATACTTCCTTTAGAAATTAGCTTTTCATCCCTAAGGTAGGAAATAAACTTACCCTCAAATGAAACAGCATTTCCCTTCCACTCTAAGACTAGTTCATTTGAAAATTGGAATTTTCCAGTTCGGATCCTACAATCAATAGAGGCATAGAAGGCATGAAGTCAATCCATGTCAAGGATCACATCAAAGACAATCATCTCCAACTCTATTAAATCAACAAAGGTACCTCTATGATGGATAGATACTACACAATCTTTATAGACCTTTTTAGCTAGGATAGACTCACCAAATGGAGTGGAAACAACAAAGGGTTCAAGAAAACACTCGAGAATAATCTCAAATATACTAGCCATATAGAGAGTTATAAAGGATAGAGTGGCACCCAGGTCAAGAAATGCATAACAATCAAAGGTAAAGACTTGAAGTATACCAGTGATAATATCTGGTGCAACTTCCTAATCCTGTCAATTGCCCATCGCATACAGATAGTTTGTATCCCCATCTGTATTAGTAGTAGGACCTCTTTGATTACCCCTCGCTGGTAGTGCAGTAGCAGAGGAATAGGTCTTATTGCCTCACATCAGACATTGATTCTAGAAGTGACCCATCTGGCCACATTTATAACAACCATTCACTCCCTCTTTACACTTTCCCAAATACATCTTGCCACACTTTCCACATGGTGTCTTACCTTGTGAACCTTGAGTTGCACTAGCTTGTGACTGAGATTGCTGGACTCTAAAATTCTAAGACCTCTGTTCATTCCTATTTTTGGGTGTAGGTGCATTTGCTAAGGATAATGCATAACTAGAAGATCTCTTCTGAAAGTAGGAATTATCTCTCTTACCCTACTTATGGTAGTTAGGCTCATGCTCTGCTGACTTAGCCTTCTTGCTCAAATGCTCATTTCTATCCCTTTTCTTATTCTCCTTTTTCATATGCTTGCCCAATCCAGATATGAACTTTCTCATTCTTTCCCTCATATCTTAGACCATCTCTAGAGCATACCTAGATAGTTGGATGAACTTAAGGTCATACTCTTTGACAACTAACCCTTTTTGTTTCAAGTTCACGAACTCCTCAATCTTCGCCTCTCTAAACTCTTGTGGAAAGAAGTGATCAATAAATGCACTCTCAAAGTTATCCAAAATGGAAGGCTCAGTATCTTTACCTTTGATCTCTTCCTATTGATTGTACCAAACATTTTCCATATTCTTAAGTTGATAGAAAGCAAGTTCAACTCCCTCAGTCGTGTGCATAGCTTTCAACACCTTCCATATTTCATCAATAAAATTATGAGGGTCTTCCAGTACCTTAGACCCTATGAAGATTGACGGGTTCATCCTCAAAACATCTCTAAGTCTTGCTGGAGTCGTCGGCACTTGGGTGCTAGAGCTAGGAGCCCATAAACTCTGATTTCCACTCTAGGTGGCTACCAACTGGGTGAGCATAGTGATAGCTTCTCTGCAATTAGCCTCTATAGTAGGAGCAGGAAAAGTAGTAGGTGCCCTGGGAACCCCAGCAACTCTAGCAGGTCGACCTCAGCCTTTTGTCTCCATCTGAGTAGGCACCTCTGATGGGGCATTCTCAGTGTTGGGAGCTTAAGCATCCCTAAAGGTGGCAGTATGCTTAGGAGGCCTGATCAGCAATACATACGCACGAATCAGCTAGATACTTTAATAGAGTTAAACTCTAGCTAGGGCTGATAATTTCAACACTCTAGTTAAGGCTGATAATTTCAACCCATATAAGGTAAAAGGAGTCCATTTAACCCATATTTATTTTAATGAATCACTCATATTTTCAAAATGGATAAATATAGGTTGATCTGTTTTAAGAGCTCATACAAATATAGTCAAAATGGGTAAAATATGGGTACCCATATAGACTCATAGATCTCCCACTCATAATTTAAAATTCTTAATTGCACTAAAAATAAATTTGAGTGCGTGTTTTTTTATTCTTCTTAAAAAGATTTGGGGGCGGGAATGGGGGTAAGGGAATGGGGGGTTAGGGGTGTGCATTGATCAGTTCATTCGATTTTATGTATTATAGGTTTGGTTTATCGGTTTTTGATTTTTAAATATGTTAAACCAATAAGATATTTTTTGTTGATTTTTGGTTTATCAGTTTTTGGTCCTTAACAGTTTGATTTTCGATTTATTCAATAAAAAAATACTCATAAAATAAATATATGACTTTTCTAACTATTTGATGCAATACAATGAGATACAGTAAAACAAACAAATCAATTGAACATCTAAACTTACTAATATGCAATATTTGAACTCATATTCTAATTTACTTTCTAACGGAAGAGTTATACATTGGAAACCAAGCAAATACATGATTTACAAGTAACGATTTAGTATCAAGTGATGTTAAATTATTAATATTTAATATTTATGAAAGAATAAAGTAGTAAATTATTAAAGTCTTAATGAGTTATCGGTTTACCTAATAACCAAATACTAAAAATTAAAATCGAACCGATAATTCAATGATTATTTTTTTAAAAAACCATTAATATTTTTTTTATAAAAACCATTAAAACCCCATTAACCCAATAACCCGATAACAATAAACTAATAACATTTTTTTCGGTTTGATTTATCGATTGATTTGATTTTTGCACACTATTATGGGGAGTAGGGTGGAAATGAGGGGGGGAAGGGGTAGGATGGAACAGGGGAGGTGAGACAAATTTTTTTTTTAATTGAAAAAAATATTTTTTTAAAAATTTAAATTTAAGTTTTTGTATTGAAGTAGAAAAAATTTAGATGAGGGTTGGGGGTGGTGGGTGAGTGATAGGGGTTGAACATTAACAATCAAACTTTGATTTAATATTTTTTGTCTTTAAGAGATTAAAGTGAGTTGGAACTATTTTTACTCAAACCATATTTGACCAAATCCATATTTACCCTTATTTTATATGGATGAATTGTGATCCAATCTATTTTACCTCAATCCATATTCAATCCATCCAAATCCGATCCAATCCACCCATTTGCCACCTCTAACTCTAGCATAGGAACTCAGAATACAAAAGAAGTGTAACAATTTCTAATGTCCCATAGTATCCTTCTTGTAAGTGTGGTGCACAACACATCCATAAATAAGACCCTACTAGACACGACTTTATAGACTCCTTAGGACTCTTAAACTCTGTGCTCTGATAACAAGTTTATCACACCTTAGGAGGGTATTCTTGGTGTGAATGGTACTTAGAGACTATTTCTAGCCCCTAATTGAATCACTTAGCCTCTTCACATTCATTCAATCACAATCTAACTGCGGAAGACATTGACAATCAAGAAATAATTTAATAAGGAGTAATAACCCAATTAATAATCAAAGTTCAAAGGCCAACAATCTATCAAATCAACTGAGTAAGACTAGTATGAAAGAAACTAGCCAAAAATATATCCAATCACAACTCCACAATCTAATCTATGAAACCTCTATTCATCGTCTAGGTAGTGCCAATGATAGGTCTATGGCTACTACAAAACAGAATAAAAAGGCTAAACTCAAAGATAGAAAAGAAATATGATATCCTCCGAAAGTAGGGGAGGAGTCACCAATAAGCTGAATGCAAGTAGGTCCTCAACGAGGCACCTGTTAATGACCTATAGTACCTGTCTCTACATCATGAAAAGATGCATGCCCAAATGAATGTCATTACATGAAATGTATGAGTATGTAAAATGGCAGGAAGAAACATACCTCAAAGTAGAATACTATCAACTCAGAAAACTCAAATCAAGGAAATAAAGAACTCTGTCAAGGTGTCATAAGTCTAAAGCAAGGGTAAGGTTTAGACAGAGACCAATCATATACAATCCAATTAGAGTACTATCAAGACCTATTTGGGAGTTTCTCTAACAAACAACCATCACTTATAAGTTGATGATGATAGAATGAACTGACGTCGTTGCCCACCCATCTAGTACCTTTCCAGGGTAAAGGATGCTCACAATCAATCAATCAAACCCTCTTAAAGGACTTCAGAGGTATGACCTCTATCCAATCAATCCCATACTGGCGACATAGATATTGAGTTTGAGTTGGACTTACTCTCACTCAATTTGATGCTCAATACTCCTCCCAAAGCTCAATGCTCATAAAACAATCAATATCAATCAACAATTCTCTTATAGACTCTTTCAGTTCATCAATTCTATCACAATCAAGTCTTTTAGCCTATCATCTCAACCATCCAATCAATTTACAGTCACATCTTTTAAGAGTGGATTAAATATATATTTATGATGATGTTCAGTTCTATTCAATCATTTGGGTTCAAGTTATGAAAATACAAAAGGACATTCTAGTCTCATAAAGGTTACATTCGTATTCAATATTATTCATATTCATCGGTTTCATAATTCATGCTTCTATTACCAATCAAGCCTCTAGACATTCAAGTTTAAGAGAAAAAATAATCGAGGTTTATATAGTAAATGATGAAATTCAAGTATTCAAGAAATTAACTCATGAGGATTATCAATTATATAATAGCATGTTAAGATATTCTAGAATTTTAGGAAAAATCTCACGAAAATATCCATGGAGGCTAAATCATTCACAATTTAATTAATCTAGCTTATAGGGTATATGAAAGAACTCTTTTCATGTTTTAGATATCCTTACATACATGGAAGATAAAAAATTCTTGAAGAAATCTTTGGTTTGTACTTGAATACGAAGAACCCTAGCCTCTTCTTTCTAAGAATTTTAAATGCCAAAATCTAATGTTTTCAAGGGAATTTTGCTTTAATGAGAGGTTATTGGGATATATGATAGGTTAGGAAAGTTAATTAGGGGTAAAAGGTCAAAAATAATTTTTCTAGAAAAGTCAAATAATCATCAAAATTGAAAAAAATGACCTTTTGATGAGTTTTGGCAGCTAAATGGTGATTTAAAGGTTTCATCACCGAGCCATTTGGTTGTACACCTAATGGGGACCCTTGGTCACCCTTTTTTTTATAGTTTCTCAGCCTTTTTGAACATTTCAGCGGTTAAATTTAGCGGATCATCGAATTTGACAGTCCTAACATATTTTAGTAAAACGGTCGTAATGTTTTACTCCAAACTCGAATTAAGGCAAAATTTGATGAATTGGAAAGATAATTTAAAGATATTTAATTTGATATATTATGGGTCACCTAATTCATTAGTTATGTGCCGAGAGATATGACCATTTGAAATTGACTCTATGAACTCATACCAAAACTTAGTCGATGAAAAAGTTTTGAACTTGACTTGGCCATGGGTATTCCTTTATGACCTCAAACCATATCCAACACATTTCAAATACTTAGGAAAGTACTTTAACATAAATTTACAACCTTGGAGTTATTGGATCACCCTATTTTATAGAATTTCATGTCGAAACTCAATTGATAAGGAAGGTTTTAACTCTACTTTGTGTTAAATAATTTTTATGACCTTTATTCATCTCAAATCTATTATCCCACTATAAAATAAGCTTTAATACCTATATTGAAACTTAGAATTACTCTATATGATCTCATACATAGTAGAGAAAAGTTTGGATCTTAGCTTGAAAATTTTCAAGGTGTTACAGGTCTACGGACCATACTAAGGGGTTTTGTCCTGTTCATTTTTTAATCTTCTAAAACTTCATCTCTGAAGGAAAATCTACAACCTCATTTTATGACTCATAGAATGAACTGCGGGTCGTAGAACCCCTTCGTGGTTCCTATCCACACTCAAATAACTTCCCAATCACAAGACTGCATCGACGAGGTCATTCCATGGCTCATAAATAGGACTACGAGTTGTCCTGTTGTTTGTAGTCCCAACTTTAGAAATTATATTTTCCATCAACCTAAGGAATCAACCACGAATACTATTTATGGTCCGTAGTTTCATTTATTGATCATAAAGACCCCTCAGACATTCCTTATACACTTAGTCAAATTGTCATTCAGGCTAATCCCCATCCATGAAACTTGTTTTCGACAGTGGTTCAAATAACAGTCCATAAATAGGAATTGTACTTTGGCCTGTAACATTTTAAGTTCCATTGTTTTTTGCACTTTTCAGCTTCCTAACTTCGGGTTCTTACACTATCTATGCTAAGAGTCACTCCCCTGGCAGTCAGGCCACCACATCGTAGAATGAGAGCTTGTGTGGAAACTTTTATTCTAGTGTAAGTCTATGAAAAGCATTAGTCAAGTCTAGACTAAGGCCAAACATGTTTCATTCAAGTATAGAATTCAATATTGAATTAATCTACAAGGTAAAGATGACCAGTGTAAGTAAATAAAATACTAGTAGTGCCCAAAATATAGACTAGCTACCAATCTGAATTCATTCAAATCAACATACATTTACATAATTAAACTCAATCTAAGAAAAGGAAAGAAATTCATAGCCTACTTAAATGCAAACTTCGTGCACTCCAAATTATAATATTGAAGTCTTTTTCTTTCGAATAGCCTCTGAATGCTGCCACACTATCAAAAATAGAATCAGAACATCAATACAGTCATTTAGACACCAAAATTACATAATTTAGAGAAAGACCAAAATTGAGTCAAAAATGAAAATGCGGAACCTGTGCTGAAAATTTTAGAATTAACTCCATAAAAGAGTTCAAAGCAGTTGCCCAAATTGGTGCCCCAAAATGGAACATAACTCGGAGCCCAGAAGAACCCAAAAATGAGTCATGAAAGTATTGTAACATACATTTATTCTACTTATTATTTTTGAAAAATAATTTTGCACAAACTTGACTAGTAAAAGAAAATAAGTTAAAACTTCGCACCATAAAGAAGAATCTAGGTATGTACAGCAAAAATAACTTCAATCATCGATGGAAAAGCATTATGATATATAATATGATGGTGTTTTTATATTTCTTAAAAAATGTTAAAGGAGAAAAAATATAAATTTTATACGAACACTATTCTGTAGTATGCACTTTGTTGTTGAAAAATAGGTGTCGCTTATGATATATCTACAATAATTGAGGTCACAATATTTAACCTTTTGAATACTTTTATTCGGTATGAAGAGTCCTAATTTATATTCACAAATATAAATTTCATGTCACAAAAATATAAAGAAGAAGAAGAAAGTAGAGAGAAAATTTCTTATCCTTACTGAAAAATATTCAAATGTATATTACCATGAAGGAAACCCCCTATATTTATACGAGAAAATTGACTTGGTTCCTAAGTTAGGGTTTCTAACGTTTATCCAAAGTAATCTACATAATAGACATTCATTATAACTCAAATATGTTTATAACACTCCCCCTTGAATGTTTATTTGCTAGATTATATGCCTCGTTAAAACCTTGCTAGATAAAACCCAGTGGAAAAAATTCTAGTAAAGAAAAAAGAGTACAATATCTAATAAATATGCATTTTGGATGCCTTATTAAAACCCTTACAAGAAAAACCTAATGGGACAAAATCTTGTGAGAGAAAATGAGTATATCGCCTGCTAACTCCCCCTAATGAAAACATCAATTCAAAGAATTGAATCTTCGCATTCCAATATTGTGTACCATCTTTTTGAAAGTTATAGTTGGTAGAGACTTGGTGAACAAATCAGTCACATTGTCACTCAAACGAATCTGTTGCACATTTATATCACCATTCTTTTGGAGATCATGTGTGTAGAAAAGCTTTGGCAAACTATGTTTTGTTCTATATCCTTTATGAATCTTCCATTTAGGATCAAAGAGTTTTGTGAGTTCCTCACTTCAACTACTTTAAGCAAATAATCTATTGTCTTTTGAAAATATTTCAAGAGTTTCAATTCAAGTTATCAATTTACATAACAATATGAAAGATTCTTGATTAATTTAATCCATATGAGGATTATAAACAAGTTTTTCAAGAACTTGTATATGCTTCATACATTTTAAATCTTTCAAATTTTTTCATATCAATTTTGTCCAGTGACAATATTTAATATTAAATGCATGACTTAGTCTAGTGTCTAGATTGCAAGTCAAACAAGCTTTACGTTTACCAAGATGTATCATTCCACTTGATAATTAGAGCATATTTTGCTATACTATAGGAGTTAGATCCTCATAATCTTTTACAATATTGTGCTATATTTTTTCAAAGATATGATTGACAAAATATCATTTTTATCGATTTGCAATGCAACATAACTTGTTGAGATCTCATCACTTCATTATTTTCAGGTAGTTACCCTTCTCATGAGGTTTCATGAAGTGTTATGTCATACGCTCTTCAAGAGCATATTGCCTCTTAATTATGACCATTTTGATCATTTTTTCCCGTTTCTTTTCAAGATTATCTTATTTGGGATCAATTGCATGTTTCATGCATGTCATAGACTCTATCCTTCAAAGACATTCAAATAAGAGCATTTCAACTCTTAGTTATTTATTATCTCCCCCTTATGTTAGACAAATTAACATATATTCCAATATACCTCGAAAAATTCATCTTTTATGCATCATGGCATATTTATTAATTATATGTTACATGTCAAAAATATTAGATGAAAATTATATGGTCCTTGATCATAGACCAATTGAGGGAGAAATTGATCATAATGTATTAGACTTATGTATATCTCTGTATACAATTTATCATATTTCAAACCATGAAGCTTTGTTCTCATAAGCAATGATTGACCATTTATGTGAGACATTTAATGTTAATCAGTTTAATATTTATCAATATTATCAAGATAAATTATTTTTATTACGTATTCTGAAAGTTGTGTTCTTAATTCAATTATTTTACACAAATAATTTTACGAATGTCAAACTTCAAGTTGACAATAAATGTGCATGTGATTATCTTATTGATGCATCTATTTCACATATCACATGACCGTGAACGGATCCATATTCACCTGTTATACTTTAAAAATTTAGGAAATTCAGTCCCAATATTAATTGATCCAATCAACTTATCATGAGAATAAGCAATCTTGAAGAATTTTTTATTTCTTCAATATATATCTAATAAGTAAACTTCAAGTTTACCATAACATGTGTCTTTTGCTTTAGTAAATTTCTGATTTACTATTACATGAGTAGATTTCAAATTTATTACTCAGGGAGTAATTTTTATATTTATTTCTTCTCAATTACTCTATCTCTCTTCTGGAGATGAGTTGTAATTCTGTCACAATAAACATTCATATTGATAAGTTTTATTGAATACTATCACATTCACTTCAGACAATGGATCTGTATCTATAACATTTATCAAAAAGTTCTCATTCTTCAAGAATGGAACATATTCATCTTAGCATATCAATTTATGATAGTTTAACACCTCATTCCATGTTCACATGCATTATTCAATCGTTTTCTTCTTTCAGACACTATGCACTACTACCACATTCACTTTAGATCATGGAATATTTTAATCGAATATATTTTATGACATTTTTTCATCAAAAGCACATTATTTTGTTTTAGTCATCATTATATCATTAATATGGTGCATTGAGACTTGAACCCAACATCTTACCAATAAAAATATACCTTCAATCATGAAGCAATGGTGGTTGAACTCAATATCTTATTATCATGGTGCATCGTGACTTTAACTCGATGTCTTACCTTTTTGGTGCAATAGAACTAAAAGTTATTCACTCTTCCATAGCCAGAGAACTATCACCAATAAAGTGATTTATCTTTCATTCAGGGTGTGCAACGTAATTTGTTACATCAAATTGTGTGATGTCAACATGATTTTTAGAGATAAAATTTACTTCAAATTTTTTCTCTCTTTTTTAGTGATGCTTGATGAAATTCAACCAAGTGCTTGGGAGTACGACACTCACATACATAGTGGCCTTTTCCAACACATTGGTAACACCCTTTTAGTAGTGATTTTTCTTTGGTGAATGATTAACACCAGGAAAAGAATTTTGTTCTTGGTCATTATCATGACCACGACTAGAGTCACAACCTTTTTCATGCCTAACATGATGGTCATACACCTCATTCACTTCAAAAAAAAGTTGTGTAGATCTAGTAGGTCGATTCTCATGATTTTTTTATTAACAAATCATTATTTTGTTTAATCACGAAAAGATGAGAAATCAGTTTAGAATACTTTTTAAAATCTTTTTCTCGATATTACTCTTGTAGCAGCACATTCAAGGCATGAAAATTGAAAAACGTCTTTTCCATCATGTCAATATCACTAATCGCTTCTCCACACAATTTCAATCGAGAAGTGATTATGAACATAACAGAATTATACTCATGAATAGACTTATAGTCTTTTAGCCTCATATGCATCCAATCATATCATATTTTTTTGGATATATGGTCATCTTCAAGTGGTCATATCTTTCTTTTAGGCTTTTCCACAAAACAAGTGAATCCTTAACTGTGAGATATTCATATTTTCAAAATTTCATCAAGATGATAACACAAGAATATCATAACTTTAATACAGTTTTATTTTGATGTTTTATTTTCATCTTTAATGATGTCTCCAAGACACCCAACATCCAACAACCATGAAGGGTAATTTTTGCCCAAACTATGAAGGGCAACGAACTCAAGTTTCATAAGATTAGCCATATCAATAAAGAGAAAATTCATAAATAAATAATGCATTAACCTTGAAACTTAATATTCACTCTTTAAGATGGTAGAGTCTCGTTCAGATAACGTATTATGAAAATCTTAAGTAAAAAGAAGATGAAAGTAGATAGAAGATTTTTTATTCCTTTTGAAGAATATTCAGATTTATATTACAATAAATGAAAATCCTTTTATTTATAGGGGAAAACTGACTTGATCCCTAAGTTAGGATTTCTAACTTCTCTCAAAAATTATCTACATAATAGACATTCACTATAACTCAAATATGTTTATAACATTTCATCAATAATTTGTTTGTGCTGATTCTAAGGTACTGTGATTAGTGAATCAATAAATAAAAGTCCAAGTTATTTTTTTTATTTACTAAATTAACATATTATAACATACAGTAAAGTCATAAGAGTATTTATTTCACTAATTATGTTTTTTCGTAAAACTTCTTTAATTATTTTTTAAATTTTATTTATTTATGGAGTCCATTTGCATGATAAAAAGATAATTTATTTTATCATATTTAGTTACGTTTTAATAATAAATTTAGGTGAGTGACTTTTACTACCTAAGTTCAGTGATTTTACTAATACAAAAATATAAGTGGAGCAATTTTAGTTATACAAAATAAAATTTAATAATTTTACTTGTTTTTTTAAATATTAACTCCCCCAACAAGATATGTACTACATAGAACATCATCATTCTCATCTTGGGTGCTCATTTTCTTGATAAATGATGGAAGATTTTATAATTTTCAATATGTCTGGACAAAACAGAGCTTTTTAGAGAAATGATGGTTGTTTTGAAGTTGTTATGGTGTTAGTTATGGCTGTTTTGAATCTAAGTTTTCTTATTTAATTTAAGGAATTGATGACTCACCAGTTTGTTTAGGAGAAAAAGAAAAACCATGCAGAAACGTCCACGTGCCTATACGTGTATATTTTTATATAATATACTCTCTCCGTCCAACTTTACTTGGCCCCTGTTGACTTGACATAGGGATTAAGAAGTAGTAAATGATAGGGGTAATTTTACCAAATCACCTTTTGAATATAATTAATGCAATGTATTGAA
>JBCEWC010004380.1:0-27511 GCA_038996855.1 Solanum aculeatissimum | reverse complement strand
TTGAGTACTTAGATGACTTTGTTGTCGTTTACTTAGACGACATTGTTATCTATAGTCGAACATTGGATGAGCATGTACAACATCTGAGAATGGTATTGTCTAAGTTGAGGGACTTCACTCTCTATGTCAAAATGGAGAAGTGTGAGTTTGCTCAAAGGGAGATCAAGTTTCTTGGGCATTTGGTTAGCCAACAGCAGGTTCGAATGGATCCTAAGAAAGTGCAGGCCATTGTTGACTGGTCTGTACCTTCAAGTGTGAATAGGCACAGAACTTTTGACAAGACATCACATCAAGCAGTCAATTTACCAATCTCACTTTTGAACAAGAAACAAAGTATGTTTGTGCAAAAATAGTGAAGTATATTACCCTGCTGGCAAACACACAAGTCTATAAATTAAGGGGTGTCTCACAGAAGTAATATCTACAGAACTTGTCACATCAAACTAAAGTATCTACAATTTTAAACACACATTTAAAAAACCAGTCAACCCAAGAGGAATCAGCAGAATGTAGAACCACATAAGGTAAATGATTTGAATAAGTACATTAAAGGATTAGGAACTAGCTTACCCTTCTCTGGCAAGCAATGAGCACAGGAGTCGAAGTTCTAATTGTGGTAGACCAAGTAGAATACTTTCAGTACTTTGGTCCCTGCCTGCAGAAGAGGAAGATGCTCCAGATTTGTCCTCAACCTCAGCTGAAGCTGCATGAGATTCAGTATTCATTTCAGTAGCAGATTCACTTGGAGGACCAGTCGGTTGCTCTGTAGAGGATGTGCCAGGTTCTTCACGAGCATTTGATTTGCTTTCGGTGTTCTGGACTACAACATCTAGCAGATTTAACAGCTAGACACAAAAAGCAAAATAGTTAAAGGACAGCAAGAAACACCAGATAATGACTACTCAAAGAGACGTCCTACTTGTGCAACCTACCTGCTCTAGATGTGCAACACTTCTCAAGTAAAGGGGATGATTCAAGAGGCCTAAAAGCAATGCAAGAGATACTTGTCCTTCGAGCTGCCCTCTATCTGGTCCATCAGCCTCAACCATAACAGCTTTTCCACGCCTCTGATCTGGAACTATTGGCACTGATCGAGGGAGCCTAAATTCAAGTAGAGTCTTTGCAACAAAAGAATGGTTCTTCGCCAAGTATGTAAGTGTCTCAAGAACACGGCGAGATAGTAATGGAGGAATTCCTACAAGCCATGAGATGAATCAAATTTAGCCAAGGCAATAAAACAACAAAAATACAACCGTAGTAACAATAGACGTAATACATGATCAAAAGGTTAAGCAAGATGATACGGTCTTACCATCAAGATGTTGAGGACGTGAATACATCACATTACTTTGGCAACCATATAATCGATATGGGGGTTCAGCTGTATTTAGATCATTAGCAGGCTGTCCAACATCAAGCATCAACAAGTCCATAAATATTTTCACTAAAGCAGTTCTTGTTTCAGCATGTGCACTGAGATTCAACATCAACCTCTGTAGAGGAACTTTGTAAGTTGGCTGCAAAAGAACCAGAGATGTCAACACTCAAATCATAGGGCCAAGAAAACAGTAATTCAAATTCACCAAGTTTATACCTGGAATACACGGAGCAAACGCACCAAAGCTCTTAAGCCCTCAGTGTCGACTAAGGGAGACCCATCTGCCTCCAGAGGCTTACTTCCAGCTGATCTACGCGAAAGGGTTCCACCAGCCCTGTCCAATTGTTCATTCCGCCGAGAGTCGCCTCTACGACTTCTAGGATACATACCAAAAAGTGTTCGGTTATACCTCCGAGCAAACCTCTCACGCAACATATTAGCTTCCGCCACAAGAGCAGGTGTTAAATTAGCAAGAATGGCATCAGAAGATGTCAGAAGGACCTGCAAGAAAAAAAGTAAGACCCAATAATAGCCATTAAAAAAACCAAACTCAAATCACAACTTGAAAAACAAAAAGAAATAGGTAAACAAGACTGTTACTTGTAATAGAGAAAATAAAATAAAAATTCACATCGATTACATTTGGTTATCTAATGAAGTACCTCTTCCCGTAGTTCTGAAGGAAATGTAGCAATAATTGACACAGTGTCCATCTCAACAGGCTGGCCTTCTAATTCTTGCGACTGCTGCAGCCGTTGTGCCCTTTGCTGTGCCAACACTTCTTCTCGGATGTCAGACGGAAGGGCTGCCAGAAATTCTGGATCAATATCTCCACCATTTTGAGGCTCAGAATTTTGTGGTTGAGTTGCTTGACCCTGTTGAGCTGAGAGAACCTCGGCTCGCAACTCCTCAGGAAGCGCCTCCAGAAATGCAGGATCAATAGATCCAGAATCAGCATCTACATTACGCTGCTGTTCCTCATTGGGTCCACTTTGTTCTGCTTCTTGATTTGGATGTTCTGAAGCTTCAGATACACTGTGAAGGGCTACATCCCTCGCACTTACCTGAGTAGAATTTCCAAACGATACGTTAGTCCTCCTAATTCGAGCATCTGCTGAACCTTGCCTATCGCCACCATCATCATGCCCATCTGCACTTCCAATTTCAACATCAAGGCTTCGAAGGCTTTCGCCCAGAGTTGCACCACTTCCACTGCTTTCTTGGCTAACTGCCTCAACATCCCTTATAGCAACATCATTCTGTTCAAACAGCATTTCGACAGGTTGAGATTGGCTACTTGGTGCATCTGTTCCCTGAGAAGACACAATTGCTGCAGGTGTCACATTAGCACCACCAGATTCATCCAAAACTGTTGAGGGGGCAGAGGCATCTCTGGCTTCATTGTTGTTATTGTTCTCCACAGCACTTTCAGCTGCCATTTCACCTGATCCAGCAAACTGGGTAGCCTCGCCTCTATTCTGAGACCCCTCTGTAGCATCTTGATCAGCTGATTTCTCAGGACTTGGCCGCCTCAAGTGGTTAACAAGCAAATCTTCAAAACCCTGTGGAAGAGCAGAGGCACCTGATCCACCACTTTGTTGATTATCATTGGTCCAAAAATTGAACCGCTGGCCATGACGGCTGCTCCGCAGAGAACGGAAAACAGAATCCAAGCGCGATGAGGTTCCCTCTGAACTCCTATCAGAATAAGCATCGCGAATACCCTCTGCGGTGAAAAGGTCAAAAGCAATGAGATTTCTTTAGAAACCAATGAACAAAGTCAATGAGATTTCACATCAGATAAAAATTACGACATTAACCAGAAGTAGTACCTGATTGCCGTGGCTGACCCAATTGCAGCAAGGAAGAGGGTTCCACCAGAAGGGGATGTTGTGAAGGAGCAACGCTGTCACCACCTCTTCCCAAAAGATTGTAGATAGACGTCGTACGCCCCTGGCGCCTAGAGCCAAAAACTTCAACAGGCATAACATGTAAAGTTTCACTGGAGAGACTATGCTCTTGACCAAAAACTTCAATATGGTCAAATACATTTATTCCATTCATTCCATCACCCAGACGAAGGATTACACCATCCTCCTCATCCTCGTCCTCTTCATCCTCTTCATCCATTACCTCCTCATCAAAGTCATCTTCATCTATTTCTTGGTCATCTTGATCAGTATCAGGATGTTGCAAGTGATGAGCTTCATCTTCCTCGAGATCATTTTGTTCTTCATCCCCCTCTTCATCTTCATCAACCTCATCTCCTTCATCACCTGACATATCATCATCGTCATCGTCATCCTCATCTTCATCTTCATCAAGATGCTCTTGTACATCAGGCTGGATTTCGAATCTTATCTCAAGGCCATTTTCCAGATTTCTAGTGTCCTCATTACCTTCATGCATGTAATCATCTTCATTGGATGGACCAAAACCTCCATCAATATCCTGGTCATGTTCCATATCATCAGTGACAGCTTCAGACCCACCAAAGTTTTGAGATGCGCCAAAGGACTCAATGTGATCTGTTGGCACTGAATTAACATTAGGCTGTAACGCAGTTTCATTAGCCAGGATTTCAAGGGCATCAACAGTAGTTCCAGATTGATTACGATCCTGAGTTTTTGTCGACTGTTCTCCCCTCCCAGCATTGGACTCAGCAGCATGGACATGCTCCTTTGTTACCAACTCCAGAACTTTTACAACACCGGTAACAACCTTGGAAGAATCGGTATGATCCAGGTCCAAGACACGAAGAGCTCGGGTCAGAGATTGAACCAGACCGACATCTATGAAAGTAGCTGAAGCTTCCGCTGAGATGGAAGAACCTGTAGGCGCACGAGCAGTCAGTACATCACTCAGAAGATCAACAAAAGCTTGAATTTCAATCCCGGGTGCCCTATAACCACTTCCACACTCAACAAAATCACTAAACACACTGTTAATCTCTGTAAAGATTCTTTTCCTTGCCTCCGTCGAGCGAACACAAGATGCCACGAGAAATTGGCTAGCTCTGCTCGAAAGTTTTTGCCTCCAGTCCACATCAGTTTTTCTCTCTTTCCTAGAACTCTTGGTATATGGTAAAAACTTGTGAAGAATATGATGAAAAATTCCACCAGCAAGGTGCCCTGTCCGTGGAGGAACAGTTATGGAGCTGCTAACTTCAGAATCTTTTCTCAGCAAAATGTGAACTGAAGCAGTATACATCAAAAGAATCTCAGTCAGAAGCTTCAAAATGAATACAATCTTAGCCATATATGCAGACAATTCATGGCTATCAGCTTCAGTTGCTTCAGAAGCAGAGGCAATAGCTTTCCCTTTACCCTTGTTCGTGGAAATATCAATCTCCATATCTGTTGAACTAAGGCTCTCTTTTGTTGCCGGTTCATCTTTCAATGGAGGAACAAACTTGACAACAGGATCCAAAAGAAGCTCAATAACATTTACAAAGCTATGAGGTGGCTTTCGATGTACTTTGACATTCTTAGAACTCGCATCAAGACTCTTGCCATGTACTCCATGGCTCACATTACCAACACCAGACTTCAGATCGGCATTCTGTATTTTATCTTTGTCTTCTGATTTCTCTTTCTCCCTGTCTTTGTCCTTTTTGTCCTTGTCACGGTCCCTCAACAAAACTACATAAGGTCGATCACCAACCATCTCCACTTGGCACACAGAACGAGCAGCCCGCATGAAAATCACTGGATCCCGCTGAATAACAGAAGTCAAATTTAACAGGAAATTACGAGGTGTGAGCCTTCCACTTGACTGTCTATTAGAAGCAGATACAACATTATGCCGTATCTCTGCTTCCATAGCTTGCTGTAGAGTCTGGGGATCTTCAAGTATATGTCTTATTATAGTAGCGGCGATATTGTCAAACCCAATAAACAAGCTGCTTGTTGGCAAGGAAAGCAGCAATTGCAATCCACCAGCATCCAGAAAGTTAACAGCAACAGAGTGAGTTCTTGTAAGAGTTGCACATAGCTGTAAGACAGCATGCATTGTTTCCGATGGAAGCTGGTTCCTCATACAACCACAAGCTATTTCCACAAACTGCTTCTGCTCTTGAACATCCAGATATTTTGGAGACATAGAAGACTGCAACTTACTATATTTATCCTCGTTGATTGTTACTGATTTCTGTGTAGCATCATCTCCCTTCAGCTGTTCTATTATATCAGCATTCAACTTCTGGTCCACTTGAGCAAGCCGATCAATAGCAACAAAAGCTGCTGTCACCCATTTGGGAACCTTCTCCCTATCAAATGTACTGGAAATCCATTGTGAAAGAAGATCAGATGAGACCTTAACCAAACAATTCTTTGCAGCTATCTCTCTGGCATCAGTATCTTCATTAAGAATCAGAGCAAGAACATGGAAGAGATTAGAAAGAATGCTGCTGTTTCCATCCTCAGAGACATTACTAGAAAGATTAATTTGTTCAATGATAAATGAAACCACAGCTGACCGATGTTCACCATCATTTTGGGAGCATATCATCACAAGAAGATCCCTGACAGGGAAAGCAAGAGAGTCTTTCATCTGTAAAAGCTTTCGGCATGTGGACAACAACTCATCAACAGGAGGAGGCTGAACCATTTCTTCTTCAATGGTCAGGCTGTTTTCTTTGGGAACATCTTCCTTTGCCTCCGATCCAGAGTTCCCAAGTGACATGGCAAGGGCACGGGCAAGTTCATCATCTTCTTGTACTTCCTCTGGATGCGAGAACAACCATTCCATTGCCAGCTCAACACTGTTTGAACCAACCTGCCTCAAAGCCTCTTCCGCCCTATTCCTGGAGAACCCCATTTCAACAATTGTAGAAATTGTAGTTTCATTCGGGGGAGGACCAGACACACGAGCAGCAGTACTGTTTGGGTTTTTGACTTCTACTCCAGAGTAGATATGTCTAATGATGTTGAGAACAGCTGCAATGAAATCATAATTGCATTCTGTGAATTGTGGATGAGTCCAAACGGGAAGTACAGTCTTCAATACCATGGATTGAAGAACCTTTACAAATGTTTCCTCATCCCGTGGAAATGGGATATCACCACTTACCAAAGGTTGAGTCAGTAAATGCTTTGTGAAAGGAGATAGAATTAAAGAAGAAGTCGCCAGATGATCCATAAGCTTCCCATAACTACCTAAGGGACCATATATCCATGAACGGTCAGCATCCTCAACTCCATCCTGCCTGGTATGTGTCTCATCAGTTTCCATAGGAGAAGTAGGAATTCTATTGACAGCAAAGAGCAACTGACTAGTAGCTTCAAACGTGGTCAACACTGACTGAATAACCCCACGCCCATAAAGGCAATTTAATATAACAGCATTGCAAGAATCAGGCTTGTCCAGCAGAATACCATCAATAAACTCAATAACCTTGCCAAAATAGCGACATTTGGTTGACACAGATGCCTCCGATCCAGAAGTTACATGACCTCCAAAGTTCATGTGATCAATAGCAATTGAAGCAAAAGTTGAAGCAACAGATTTTGACGGAGCAGACACATTAAGTGTATCGTCCCGCCTACGTGATGGAAGTAGCATTACCTTGCCCATCTCTTGAAACAAATGAGTGATATGAATTGACAGTGATTTCACCATATCACGGCAGGAATGATAATAGGACCTCTGTTTGTCCTCTTTTTGATTACTGGCACCAGCGTCATCAACAGAACCTGCTTGGTGTGATTGATGACTAGCTTCTAACCGGATATTTGAAGGACCATCGGTGGTCTGACGTTGCTGAATACTAGAAGCTCTAGTCAGATCTCGATACAGATTGATCAGATCAAAAAACTGTGATTCAAAACTCCACCCTGACATCCTCCTGCGAAGTAAGGGGTCAAGGAACTGTCTAAAGGAATTTAATCTTTGTTCTTCAGTATCAGTCGAACTCAATTCTGACTGTCGTGCCTCGTCAGTTGCACCAGCAGCACCTTCCTCCATGTCAACCTTAGATTCTTCAAGCAATGCCAACTGCCAAAGAATTTCACGATGAATACGACCAATATCTTCCAAGACATCTTTGCTGCCATTTCCAAACTCTGTTAACAGAGCAGTTACCCATCGATTGTCTTTGGAGGCAGCCAGAAATAAAAGAAACTCAACTAGGAACAGTGAAGAAAATGTCCTATCTGGAGTACTTTTAGGATCCAACATAAAAGCACCAGAAACCACATCAAATCCAGACAGCGCTTTTTTCAAATGATCCTTGAGGAAGGAACAGAACGCACGAGCCAATGCAGCAGAGTGGTGTTGGGTGAAAGTCTTGAAGACCATGGTGCTGTGTAATGCTATGGACATTCCTTCAGATGACTGTGCAACACTCGGCCGTAGGAGTAGTTTCAATAAGGATTCAATGCCTGACTTCTCCACAAATAACCGACAAGTTTCAGAGTTCTCCATTGTACGATGTACAAGTACCATAACATGAAAGACAGCCAACTGAATGAACTGCTCATCGCTGATAGTCTCCACAGTTGAATAAGTTGATTCAACCAATGAGCTGGATGCAACACACTCTCTGTTATCTGTGTCTGTGTCCATTTCAGTAGTCTCACTTGATTTTCCTGATGACTCGGCATGTTCTCCATCACCGCGTGAAGCAATACTGTTAACAATCTCAATTATTAAATCCACTCCAGTACCTCTCAGTGAAGATGCATGGCGCAACAGCTCTTCTACAGCATTTGCCAATGGAACAATACCTTCATTCATAGCTACCACGTACTTCTTGTTGGTAAATATGTCAACAAGAAAACGCAATGCTGAAGTTTCTTTCACAGACTCCAGTCCCTTCGGGTTAAGGCAAATTGCACCGAGACCATTGGGTACACAAGTAAGAGCTTTTGGAGATGGTAGTATCCCAGATATCACTGAAGACAAAAAAGCAATAGGAAGACCCAACTCATGCAGAGCAGGAAAACATGTCGGGTCCTTGTGAATTATTTCACTCATAACAGTCACAGCCGAGGAATAAATATCACCTCCAAATTTTTCCACATTACTAAATAGCAGACACAAAGTGGCAGGTAAAGATGCATCGTTAGAACCCTGTGACCTGGTCGAGTTTGCAGGAGCATAGGTAGCAGACCCAAGTGCCTTCAATAAGACTCTAATAAGTCTCTTTTGAGAATATGCTTGTTCTTCATTAGATTTAAAATGCTCACCAATGACCATAGAATTGCCATCATCTCCAGCCATGTCAATCACTCTGTGCACTTCTATCTGTAGCCTATTAGCCAAAAGCTCAACTCCACCTAGATCTTTGAATAGGGTCACCGCTGCATTACTATAATCCAGAAGCTTTTGCAGTGTTTTCACAGCCAGGCAAACAAGATGTATATGTGCAGGATCAGCGTCCTCTACTAAAGGCAAAAAAGTTGGCACCATTCCAGACCCTCGAATAACACTTCCGGAGCTTGAAGATGATATGACATGTAGCAGGTAAAACTGCAGAACAGCTTCAACAAAGGACACTGATGACAAGTCATTTGAGCTGCTTAGTGACAAGATTGCTCTCTGTAAAACATTCAGGAGGATCATGCGATTACCACCAGCAAAACTGATGCTTGATCCACTCAAAATCCTCGCCCGCTCATGTGATGATGCATAAGCAGCTAATTGTGCCCCCAAGGCATTCATTGCTAGTGTTCTAACATTTCCAGAGATAGTTTCTTCAGATCTGACAATCCTGATCAACTCATTTGTGTATTCAGGTTCATTAGCAAAAAAGGATGCAAGCTCATCCTGGGAATCACTAGCCTGGACAAGCACAATGAAAGCAAGGAGACATATCTTGCTGTAAAGCCTGCATACTCTGGGGGAACGGAATGCATGTGCATATCTGATTCTTGTCAGCAACGCAAACCTTTGCTCAGGAGGAACATTGTACTGCTCAATGCAGAACTTCATTAGCGACAGATCTTCCTCCTTCCGTACATGGAGATCAAGTATGTTAATTACACTCATGCTCGTTGATACTGCACCATCCTCAGCTTCAGCATTGCTTTGGTCATTGGCACTATGCAACTCAAAATAAAGAGTGGACCCCAAGTGATAAAGTGACTTGTCACCATCATTTTCCACATTGGATGGAAACAAAGATAGGCCTTCATCCTGACTTCTTTCGTTTACAGTAACACAATAATACAAGCCCAGACCTTCTTCCTTGCTTCCCCACCCCTGCGCAAGGGACAGGAGACAGCTATTTATAGAACCACACCCGACCAATTTACCACTTGCATGTAGCTTCGATGGATTTATTTTTACTAATACAGCAAGAGTCTCTAAAGTTGCAATGAGGATCTCAGGATCTGTCGAAGCCAACAAAAGCTTGAAATGCTGCCAGGTTCAAAGTCAATAAATTGAGACATCATCAGTACATGTGAATTCTTGTTAGACATTCATTCAAAAATGAGCGAAAAGTTTTAGCATCTTCAGCTTACCTCCAAGCCACTAAATGAACCCTTGTTATGGCAATTCTCTAGTATGATATGCATCACACGTAAGATCTGTAGAACTGCTTGCTTGGGGAAAGGGCTATCATCTCCTAATATGTTATCAGACAAGACAAGATCTTTCCTACTACATAAGTACGTCTTGAAATATGTATCAAAATGTAGAAACAATGGTCTCCAGTGATGAAAATTTCCCTGAAAAGAGGAGGCCAAGTAAGTAAAAGTCCAAAGTATGAAGACAGGATAAGCAGAGGTAAAATGTATTCACCTTGCCATACTCCCAGCGGAAACCAGACAGAGGTATTGCTATATCTTGTAATGGACACTGGATAACCTTGTCAATGAAGGCCTTTATTCTGGGGGGCTGACATGCAGATAAACACACAATAAGATTGTACCAGTTAATGGAGAGAAAGCGTGAAAAAGAAAGACACAAGCACGAAAGATAGAAATAGCATCTACTGCAAGAGAGAACAGTAGTGAAAAGCAGAAGTCCATTCAATTCTTTCAAAGAAGATGAAGTCAAGACACTAATCAGATGATTTATTGCTCTATTATTTCCTTGCATACGGCTAAATCAGTGTATATTACTAGATCCATGAAAAGATTTTTAGATGGATCCCACAAACTTAAGCATTACTCCTATGAGGATAACCGCAGTTCACCCAAATATTATGTAAAAAGGTGCAATATAATATGGTATGGCCCAACTTTTTTTGTTGTTGTTTTCTTATGATAGGTATGGTGTTGCCTGATGGTAACTGGTAAGGAACATGACAGTGCTAGAAACAGAAAATACACTGAGAAAACATCACAACATTTTCTACCATGATAAACAATTACAATCCTCAAAACATGTCAGCATCTTCAGCTACATAAGAGAGTACTCACTGAAAAGTAGTAAGGAAGAGAATTACTATCATAATCAATGATTGTCATAGAAATGCAACCGTGCATTGATACAAGATTCGACATGAGAAAAGAGATACACATAAGACGGTACAAGAAGCACATACAGAGTATAAATGATAAGGTCGTCTGTGATTGTTTGGAGATATTATATGTGGTCCTCCAAATGAATGGCCTATGTGGATTCAAAAACATGTAGAAAATCAAAGGTGGTAGTATTGCAACTTCCTATTTTTGGTGAAAAGAACAATGTATAGAAGATGCTGAACATATAGTAGACCTCTTAGTATTACTGTAATTACTCTTCTGTTTTGGCTTGTTACAGCCTTTTTTGGAGGTCGTCAGCGTATCCTAAATGCTGAGGGATACAACATCACCAGTTTCAAAAAAGAATGAATGGCCCAAGTGTGTGTATGCGCCACAGAATGATAATTGAAGGCACTAAACAAGAGCCTTAAAATTAAATGGATCCCCACCCCCCAAAAAAAAATTACATGGAACCACTGGGAACTTGGAAGCAAAACAAAGTAGAAGACTTCTTGGCACCCACTTAGTCAGGATTAAGTCTTTGTATCTTTTTGGGAGAACGCAACATATGTTGTATATATTTAAAAAAATAGACTGCACGTGAAAGTTGTGCAGTCACCCATATAGGATTCCTTGGTCTTTGTTTGCTCAAATTTACATTAGCTCGGATGTTGCAAAAACTAGCTGGTTAGATTTGAATATTAGTGCGGGGCCAAATGTGATATCGAACAGCTTCTAGTTTTATGGAGCTCCTATTTTACTTGAAAGGCAATTGACCACTGTTGAATGAAAATGAATTGGCTCAAAAAGTAAAAGGGATACTAAGCATCAAATTGTTGATATCTACCATTAGCAGAAAAAAATTGACTGGCTTGACTAGAGAAAAAAAGAAAATAGAGAATCATATTGTTGACCTCAACTAGTTTGGACTTGTGATGTAGCTGATTGACAAATTGTTTGATATTGAGAAGTAACAGGGAAAGAAATAGACAAAAAAAAAATTTTAAAAAAATATTAAAGTTTGAACTTCAAGAAATAAATGCATGCTAGTGAAGTATTAGTATTACCACTGTCAGTTTGAAACTATCTTTTTTTTCCAGATAGGTCTCAGTTGGTTTGTACTACCAACATTTTTAAGATTGTGATGATAGATGAAATGATATCTCAACAAAAGAATTTAAGAAAAAGTAAAACTAGTTTGATTGAAGCATCAGATAGCTTTGGCTCCCTAAAGGAAGGCCAAGACAATGGATCTTGTTTATTTTGAGATCAAAATACATTTGTGGATCACACATGTACATTATACAGTTTAAATCAACAGTGTCATCTTAGACCAGCTCCTGTCATATCTAATCCCAGAGTCCTCCCATTTTCATCCTCCTATCAGGTAATTATTGCAATTAAATTCACTATGAGGTTCTAAAGACACATGCTAACGATCACAATAATGAGACTCAATTTTAGTAATAATTATCCAACCAGCAAGCTTGATGTTATCATATTGCGAGCAATATTGTATAGAAAAGAACGATGATAAGAGCTTCCTATAATGTTTTTGACCTTACTTGCTCATTTCAGGTCAGCAGTGAATGCTATATAGTGTTAATAATACTTGTTCATCCGGATCCAGCAGCTTTGACTCATAAATAATAGATTTCAAACCCAATAAATCAAACAAATTGCGGTAGAATCTCGAACCCATAAATTTAAATCTTGGACCCACCTTTGTCAAATGCACAAACTCAAAATTGCTTAAACCCGTACAAAATAGAAGTTATGTTACATTTCACTCCATAGTTTGAAGCATCATCCCTCGCTGTCAGCTTCCTAAATGTATGTTCAAAAATGTATTTCCCAAAGACATTTCTTACTTAAATCTTTCACAATCAAAATTCAACATGACTAAATAATGTATGTCACAAAATAGAATGGTGAATACACAGCGTGGGACACAAATTTCTCGTATCCATGACTACAAATGATTGGGCATACTAAAAACAACTCATTTTTCATACACTATCCTTCTCCTGATTCATAAGGAAAATAGAAAAGATAGAGAGCTCTTTTTTGTTGATAAGTAAAATCAAGAAGTTCTTCTTCAGGAGTACAGTGTGTATACACACAAATCAAGGTTTGATTTGCATGGAAGGGAAAGCATCCTTCAACAACATACTCAGTGTAATCCTACAACTGGGGTCTGAGGAAGGTAATGTGAACTGTGAAGGCATTTTGATGGACCCTCGGCCAATGTAAACCCATATAAAAAAAAGTACTATGAAAAAGGAAATACGGTGGTGAAGAAGTTATGCTGAAAATATAGAGAAAAAAGTAGAAGCAATAATAAATACTCTAATAACCAAAACAAAAAGCAATAAAAACAACAAATAGTAAAAAATCAAAAAGTAAGATGATAGTAGAGTAATAATAATAGTAATGATAATATTGATAAGGGAAACAAGATACCGCTCAACGCCTACTAACCTTCTACCCTAATCTTCGACCTCTACATCCGCCTATGAAGTGTAATGCCTTCAATAAGCTATAGGTATGCCATGTCTTGTCGAATCACCTCTCCTGGGTAGTTCTTCAGCCAACATCTACCTCTCCATGTCTTGCCTAATCACCTCTCATCGGTACTTCTTCAACCTACATCTACCTCTCATCAGGCCTGCCATCGCCCACCTCTCACACCTTCCTCTTCACCGGACATTTAAGCATCTTTGCTTCATATACTCGAATCATCCTCAAAGGAAGGCACCAATCTACCATAATTCAATCCTTTTTTTGGGTCAATGTGTAAAATTAGATTTTCTAAATGTACACTAGCAGGATTATATGTGGAAAGTGTTCATGCTACAAATACAACAGCTAAGCCTTAGTCCCAAACAAGCGGGTTCATCTCTCTATAGAAGGGAAAAAATATTCTTTTTTTAACAAGGTAAATGATTTAATTATCAATGGGAAAACCCGCATACAAACCAAAAAAGCGAACCTAAATCAAATGGTCCCCAGCAAACGACATCCAATCCTCTATACAAAAAGGAACCTCGTAAGTACACCAAAAGGACTCTTTTGAAATGACCCACATGATTGCAAAAGCGGCAATCCTCCATGTCATTTGACTTCTCTTTTTCTTCCTCAAAACAACTTCGCAGAGTCACATTCACTATCTCTAGCATCACATATTGCATCCCAAACAAATTGAGGCCACCTTCACTACACACATGTGATCCTTCACTACACATAAAACAACAACTTACATATGTGATCCTTGACAGAGAGCATTCTTCTTAAAGCAACATCTGGTGTGTATCTGTATTTAGGAGTGGTTACTGGTTAGGGAACTTCATTAATCTTGAACTTTTATGTTTTGAGCCCTTTGATTATCCTTTATATTATCCGCTGATCAAAATAAATAATCTACCAAATTGTTCTCTTTGTTTTAAATTATCTTTAATAATGTAGTACTAGCTACAACCAAGGACTTATTTGAGCAATGGAAGATATTTGATACTCGTTGACAGCAGAATTGAATTACTCGACACATGAAAGTCAAACGTGATCAGGAAAAAAAAATTACATCACACAAGTTGCTAGTTCATGCAGCACTACATAAGCCTGCAACTTCAACTCTCATCAACCTTGACAGGATCAAATCTCAAACCCTAGGATCTAGAGCTAAGCATCTCCCTGATATGAGTGGTTGCAAAGTTGTGATGTTTTGGTAAAGATTGGTTAAGATAGTCAAGTTCAATATTAATTTTAATACAAGTACCACCAAGGTCCTTAATATAGTTAGTAGTATCAGCTCTCAAACAAGCTTGAGACCATGTCGATATCAGTTCCGAAGGAAAGGACAGGTATACTTTCTCAATAAAGAAGACATGGGTATATAGCAGTAACACATAGCTAGGATTCCACCGTGGTAACAATTAGCACAACTGGGTACTTATAATAGAAATTTCACAAAAGGAACCCAACAAATAGCTGCAATTTCCCTGTCTTCGCCACCACAAAAAGAAGCAAAACAAGTAAATCAACAACAAATTTAGCAGCACAAAGGACCACACATGTGATTCCACTTTCTAGTGGCAAACAGAAGTACATACATAAAATCAATTACATATTTTCAGCATCTTGAAACCAAATATCAAATGCAAAATCAAATTCTGTTCTTGCTACACAAGAAAAATAGTGAATTTTTGACTCGTATTGCACAAGTACACTTGTAACAGAAATATTAAATTTCAAACCCAGACATCATCAGTACACTTGTGACAGAACTTCTGTGTACCAATCGTATGAAATACGAAATTCCAAAGAAAAAAAGCAGACAAATGACTGACCATAGAAGTATAGATTGCATAAACAGTTAAAAACAATAAACCACATAGAGAAAAGGTACATTGTGAAATATGATTTCCAATCAAAAATAAACCCTAAGAAACAAAAGAATATACAATAATGAACTTCTAATTCTCAACTCCAGGGAAAGACTAAACCCTAACAGCACACATTCCACGTCTGAAATAAAACAACACTAAGAGAAAATGCACATTGTGAAATAATACACAAAAAAAACGATGAAAAGAAACTGTTCATTCCCGAAACAATCTGTTCTGATAGAAAACCCCTAAACAACACACAGCATCAACCAAATGGGCAATAAAAGTAAGAAAAAAGAGTAAAACGAGTACATACAGGCTCAGAGTCGAGTTTAATAGATGGACCAATAGCTCCTTCGCTGGAGAGAAGTTGCCGTAACCTGGACGGCAAACTCGATCTTAAGGTCGTCATATCCAACCTCTACCTTCTCTCCTTGTATTCACTGACCAAAAACACAAATCCAACACACAAATCAGAGAGCAAAAATAACCAAAAAACTATCTTCACACATTTCGATACATCAGAAAAAAACGCGTATAACATTAAATCGATCAAATAAATACACAAAAAAAGAAGAATCGATAGTGACTTTATTATTCTATTGGTACCTGAATTAACAAAGTCAGGGAGGAGCGACTCATCCAGAGAGTGTTGTAGACACTGTACAGAAAATAGGGTTTATAGAGAGAAGAAGAAGGAGAAGAACAAGGAAAACCCCAAAGCCAAGAAAGAGGAAATGGTGAGAAGAGGGGGTGGGGTGGGTTGAGGTACGGGTAGAGGGGTTCCTTTTGCCTTTTGTGTGTGAAATTGGTTTAACTAGTACTAACCCTGAGAACGATGACAGGGGTGAAGCTTATATACACGTAGATATGCACACAAGTTGGTCTTCTTCTATTTCAGGGACTTCCATCAAGTCGGTTTTGCTATTTGGTCCTACGTTTTTACCCATAGTCTTTTGGTTAGAATTAATTTTAATTTTATTTGAGATATTAGATAATTTTTAAAATTATTTTATTTTATTATTTGCACAAAAATCTCATGGAAACCAAACAGTGATAACCATCCTTTCTTATATATAAAAGATGGAATAATAATCTCACGGAAACCAAATAGATCTTTAGGAGGTCTTCTTTTCAGCGTAATACACAGACAGTCTCTTAAACTTGTCACTGTATTTAATTTACGCACTCAAATTAAGTTGTGTTGAAACTGAACATATCAACTCCTAATAGAGTGTTCGAAATTCAGTTCATTCTCTAATTGTTTCACTTGTTTTGTGAAAAAATGAATATTTATATCATTTTGTTATTTTTCATTTATTTTTTACTTATCAAAGTGAGAATGGATGATAGTCATGTAAATATGGATATATTGCATACTTATTTATATAACTGGATACAATTATACACTTTTATACAATATCAATATATCACATATACACTACATAATTATTTATACATTATATATACCATTTATACGATATTGATACATGATTTATACAATATTGATACGTTACATATACACTACGTAATTATTTATATGAAAAAAGGCATAGATTCTTTCCAAAACTTGTCTCAAAAAGGCAGTTACCCGCATAAACTATCATGGCAACCTACCATACGCCTGCACTACTTAAAAGCGAATTTGTTTACCAAAGAAAAATTGTGTGGCAGATGTCACAAATATTGATAAAGCGACCATCAGTAAAAAGTTGCTAATATATACACACCCAGTTGTGCGTGTGTACGCACACTGTTTTACATATTTTTCAGTAGTTTTTTCTACAAGTGACAATCATCTTGTCATTCTTGATTGTTGTTGCATCTGTACGACCCTGTAGTTAACAAAATTTGTTGTTTAGAGAAGAAGAATATTAAGTTATGGATGTCGTCTAGTAACAAGTATGATTATTTTTGTCACGTACCTTGTTAAAACATCGTGCATCATGCATATTCTTGTTCACATTTTTATTCCATCTTTTCACAAAAGACATTGTATGGGCAAAAAAATAGTTAGCTAAGGTTCATTTTGTGGTAAATACTTTCTGAAAAAACTAATATGAAAGTAGGAAGAAAAGATTTTTAGTAATATAGAAAGGATGTAGGCAAATACAGAGAACAAAAAATTAATATTAAACAAATTTTTGTGTGACTGTAGATGTATGATATCAGTGGCAATCATATGTATTCATTCGATCAAAAAAACTAAGCTTATTAATTAAAAAGACTCAAACTTCACCTTAAAAAATGCTTCAAGAATGCTTGGTTATGCTTACTCTGTACCAAATCAACTAAGCCTAGAAAGAAAAAAGATGAATATTTTGTTTTCTAAGAAAAATCAGATAGTTGGGTTGGTTGAACACTATAAATTAAAAATGAGAATTCCAAATTAATTCATAAAATTTTAAGTATCGAGTTTCATTAGAAATTCTGTAAAACGTTATAACGGCTCAATGTCATGTAAGGTAAGGTCGACTATATGAATCTTCACTATCCATATCGCTTCATTTATGCTAAGACATTATATCCCAATATTGTAAAAAAAATTAAACTAAAAAATAACGTCACCAACAACAACAAATGTCCTTCCATCCAAAGCAATTTCAGGTTGATTTTATCAATCCTCATTGCTCATGCTGCTTTTTTTAACTATTGACAGAAGCTACAACCGTACTATCAAGAAAACAAATTGAACCAAAACCTGAATTATCTTTCTGATGATGGAGAAAAATTAATGAAATAGATAAGTGAGAACTAAAGACAGAATCTACAATTGAATGTTACACAATGCCTAGAGAAGAAAATTTTCTTCGCCAGTAATCTTGTGTGTTTTAATAGCTATCTATTAATGGTTAAGGAAATGAAATGTAAGCTTCAGGTTTTAAAATGTAACTCGTAATTAATAATAGATGTTGTCAACCTGTTGTTGCTTCACAGAGGAATATTCACATACATAACAGTACTTGAAGAGAGTCATCATTAGATCTAGATTATTTGAAAAAAATTCATACGCATACTCGTAGCAACTTGTGGACATATCCACTGTCAAGATATAGAATAAATTTAAAAATATTATTAAGTGACCATTTCAGTCCAAGTAGATAAAATATGGAGTATTGACAATGATGAAGTCGTTCGCTAACAATCTGTAGCATGCTGAGAGTATGATCTTCAATTAAAACAGAGTCATTAACGTACAAAAGCTCACTGGCATTTAATTTAAGGAAATAAAAAATGCTTCCAATTTAACCCATCCTTTCCAAAAACAAAGCTTTAAGTGTCTGCACAGTGCAAAATCATCCTATTGAATATTTGAAAATTGAAATTTTATATTGTCGTAGAGCTTTATAGAAATAGATAAATTTGGAAGAAAACATAGAAATAGAGTGAAAATTTACATTCACATCATCAATAGATTGTCAACAAACTCTCCAAAATTGACAATTCATTGTGCATCAAGAGGAGATGATTTAGTTTACCATGGTCTTCTTTCCTTTCTCGATGATGAAGTAAGATCAAGCTCATGAGCTTATTGTCCTAGGTTGAAACAAGTTGATAGGACCCTTTTTTTAGGTTTTTGTGTTCCTCCTCCGTGGCGACAGGGCGACAAAAAAAGAAAACAAAGTGAAAATCTCTGACATGATATTAAGATTAAGACTTTGTAAAAGTCTAGTATATAATCTACTATTGTTTATCCTCAATAAGCTCAAGCGACCACAATTTACAAAGTGAGTTGACTGATGTTTTTGTGGTGCCAACAAATTCAACAAAGGTCGAAACCTCTATCACATATCATCGAAGTTGAATTATCACCAGTGTCGTTGGTTGATTTAGCTGATTTCATTCTTCCAAAATAACATTCATGAGTATCACTTCAAATAAAATGACTTGAGCATATCATCAAATTCGTTGTGTGCATATACCATTGCAATGATTGTTAGTTATAATCACATTTTTCCTTCTGAACAGGGGACAAATTAAATGACCATCTTTTCATAGAGTTTTCCCCAATTTGAGTTCAATTTCATTGATTTTTTTTCTCTCTTTGTGATTGTTTTGGTCATACACATAAAAGATATGACTTTCTTTAAAGATTCTTTGATTGACAGTAATGATTTGAGCTTTGCAATTTTTGGCAAGCTTTTATCTTAATTTTACCCTAATTTGAATTTTTCTTGAATTTAGACCACGTAGGGATCAAACTGATCAACCGATTGAACTAAATCCACAATCAAAACTTTATAAACGTATTCAGACAAATTTAGAAAACAAATGAAGAAGTTCAAGATGAAGAGAAAATCAAGAAAAAAACATAGGAAAATCAAATCTAAAAATTGAATAGAAAGACAGAGGAATGACAAATCACTACCTTAAGTTTGCAACAATTTTCTTGATGAAGATTGAAGATGAAGAACTATGTAAATCATTTTATTTTTGATGTAGTAAAAGAGGATATGGATGAGAGAAATATGATGAAGGTGGGTGAAAGAGGCAATGATGCCACGTATAATAACTACATGGAATGAAATGGAGAAAGAGCACAAATTGAAATGACAAAAATGCCTTACTCAATTAAACAAATTCCCACGAGCACACATGTTGATAACTTTACCTATACTAACTCTTCTATATAGTACAAATTTCATTATAATCCTTCATTTTTCATCACAATCTCAAGGCGCAAGAGAACAAAGCAACATAAAAAAATCTTCCTCCGGACACTGTCATCGCCGTCATTGATGAATCTTCAAACGTCTTTGAAACATAAATATGTATTTAAACCCAATGGAAGTTTTACTTTTATCCATTTTGAATCTTGATTTTCTTCAATGCACACAAAGAAAAAGAAATCATCCAGCTAAAATTCACAAAGAATTAAACTTTAATTCAACAGGTTAATGGAATATTAAGATTTTATTTGAAATAAAAAATAAAAAGCTGGTACTGGTACTTTGTATTTGGATTTTTAACAATGATGGTGGTGATATTTGGTGAAGAAGAAGAAGAGGAGGGGGAGGAGGAGGAAGAAGAAAAGACGGAAGAAAAGGAAGAACAAGAAGAGGAAGAGGAGGAGGAGGAGGAGAACAAGAAGAGGAAGAAGAGGAAGAGGAAGAGGAAGGGGAAGAGGAAGAGGAAGAAGAAGAAGAGGAAGAGGAGGAAAAGGAAGAAGAGGAAGAGGAGGAAGAGGAAGAGGAAGAAAAAGAAGAAATAGTGACGACAAAGAATAGAGAATTGATATCGAAGATGATCGAACATAATTTACGACAAAGAATAGAGAATTAATATCAAAGATGATCGAACATTAGTAATGAAGAAGAATGGTTATTAGACAATTTTAGTAATTAATTAAGAATTAATTAGTATAAAATATAGTAGTTAATAAAAAAAAGGTTAATTAATAATAGTAAAAAATATATAAAAAATTATAATTGTTGACATGGTGCTGAAGTGACAGTGAATGTAATACACTAGATACTGTGAGAGTGATTATACACATCTCAATGGTAAATAAAATTATTTTTAAGTAGTAAAGGTGTGTAATAGATTGTCATAGCGTGTGACTGACTCTTCGGAACAAATTCAAGGGAAAAGTTATGCCTTTTACCTTATTTATACATCATATACACATGTTCATACTTCATTCATACAATACTCATACATATTCATATACTGTCTATTACGTATACACTGTTTAATTCTTAGTTATTAAAAAAAAGTTAGATATTTAATCATGATCAAATAGTAAAACATAAAAGTAAATTATAACTAATAAAAAGTGCAAAATAATGTTATAGTTATAGTGTAAATAGATATGAACTGTGGCTAAAATAACACATTTTTTATAAATTAATAATTTTTTGACATATACTTAATGTTATCCAGAAAAACATCCTGGCAGGCTCAAATGAGATGAGTATATATTGTGTTTTTTTGTTTGTTTGTTTGAATTAAAAGATGAGTAGTCGTGCAACTTCTAACCAAAATTGAGGAGCTTTAAGTAGACAACTAGTTATTGATGTGTCTATTTTTATTTATTTTTGTATTTTTTTGAAATATATTATATATTAAAAATTATATAAAAAGTATTATAAATAATAATAATTATCAATTTAAAATTTTATGTAATCATAATAACTAGCAACTTAAATTGGGAATGAAAGAAATAATATATATTATTTGAAATGACATAAAAGGTACTATAAATCACAATGATTACCAACTTAAAAATTTTAAAAGACATATAGACAATTTAAATAGTTTTTAAAATTCTATCAGTACCACATAAATTGGGATAGAGAGAGTGACATACATTATTTGAAATACTATAAATCACAATAATTAACAATTTAAAACATGTAAAAGACAAATAAATTTTGATTGTCTCTCAAAATTTTATATGTGCTACGTAAATTGGAACAAAGTAAGTAACATAGATTGTTTAAAATGACATAAAATGTATTATAAGTTATAATAATTAATAACTTAAAAATAAAGATGTATAACATTCTATCAATATCACATAAATTGAGATAAAAATTATATTGAGCTCGTGCTACCATGCACAAACTTTTGTAATTAGTATTGGGATAAAATTTTCATAGTCATTAAAAAATAAAAATATCAAGAGTTATATTTTTAGATTTAAAATTAGAATATTGGTTAAGGAATTATTTTTGTTTGTAAAGTAGTGGGCAATATTGAATTTAAGTGCTTGTGTATTGGTGATGGGAAATATTAAGTTAGAGGAGCTTTTTTATATTTTTATGAATTTTTGTAAAGATATAAAATAATTTCTATTTTTTTTAAAATTGATTATTTTTGTATCATGGTTCTTCATCAAAGTAAATATTGTTACTCAATTACATATCTAAGTGTAAAATGAGTGTAATGCGAAAAAAATTGATAATAAATAAATTTAAATATATTACCTATATTTGACTCATTAGTCTTGATAATTTGTTTACGTAGATCGTTGGTCTTGATAATTTAATTATATAGATAAATAATTAAGTTTACGAATTTTCATAAATATCTGCCAAATAAAATCATATAAAATGGATATATAGCAATTTAAGTGAGACATGGACAAAAATATTTTTGTAACGCTTGATGAATTCCCTTCATAATTAAAAATATATTTCAAAATTATCGATGCCATATTTTCCCACTTTGTGTTCAAGTGAAGATTGTTGTTAACCAAAATTTTTGCTTAAATTACATATTTAAATATAAAATTATTGCAAAACATCAAAAAATAAATTAAAATCCGTCGACCTCCGTCACAACAACCACCACAACACCAAAACCCCCGCTGGAAAACGCGAAACTCCCATCGTCGTTCGTCTCCTCTGTCTCGCTGACGATGTCCCAGCAGCCAGACCCGACCTCCTCCTCTACATCTCCAGCCGCTGCCACCACCGCAACCCCACATCCCTCAACCCCGTCCTCCTCTCTCGCCCGAACCAACCACCACGTAAAACCGAAACAACCCCTGCGTTCTTCCCCTTTTTCAACCTCAAAACCACCGCGAAAACAACCCACTAAACACTTGAAAACCAGCCACCACCACACCCTTAAATCAACCAAAACACCACCACAAAACCAGCAGCAAAACTCCATCCCAAACGCCACCCAAACCCCACCCTTTTTCGCCGAAAAGTCATCCCCCACACTGCTGCAAATTGCAGCCCCAAAACACCATTTTCAGCCACCCATGGCAGCCCCCACAACCCCTTAAACGACCCCTATACTCCGCCCCTCTTTTCCTCCTTTTTCCAGCAACAACAACACCCAAAAACACATCAAAATCAGCAACCCAAGAACCCAACACAGGTACAAACCAGATCAACAAAGTGGAACTTTTGGAATTGAGGAGCAACCTCCATCGTAGTCGAGGCACTCCTATTGAAGGTCACGTATTTGATCAAAATTTGGTTTGTCAATTTTCTCTGTCCACGATCTTATTCATCGAACATATCCAAAGAAAGGGACAGTTGTTGACACCGAGTGTTACAAACAAAGTACGTAACTTAAACTAACATTTTCAAATTTTAACATGTAACAAAAATTAATTTAAACTAAAATTTTTCGCCCTTTTTTAATGGGGAGGCCTCAAAATCCGACGAATAGATTCGTCATTGGCCATTTTAATGATATCATCAAAACTAAAATAACGTCAATAATAAATCAAACACAAAGTTTTCCAAAATATGACAATGATAACATAACGACAAAATAAAGCGTATTGAACTAAAACAAAATGTGATCATAAAAGTGACATTAAAATTTATTAGAAGAAAAAATCATCTAAGTTAACAAATTAATCTATCAATCATAAATCTAATAGTAAAATGACAAATATAATATAACTAAGATAACAACAAGAAAAATAATAATCCGTGAGGAAAAAAGGAGCAAGAAGATAACAACAATATAACATAAAGATATGGAAAATAAGAGAAACTAAAATTGAAACAATAAGCATAAAAAACAAGAGCAAAACAATGACGAAATAAAGGTTACCGGAGTAGCTTTTTCCAGACAGATCTGGCATTTTTTGTAGCCGCAAAAGGGTCATTTTTTGCTGTTCCTGGTGCAGCTGTAATTTTTCAGCACGATTTGGGGGTTCTTGGGTTAGGCTGAAAAAGGGGAAGAATGCAGGGGTTGTTTCGATTTTGCGTAGTGGTTGGTTCGGGCGAGAGAGGTGGACGGGGTTGTGGTGGTGGAGAGGAGGTCGTGTCTGGCTACTGGGATATCGTCAGCGAGATAGAGGGGCCGGAGGAGACGAATGACGACGAGGTTTTTTGGTGTTGTAGTGATAGAGGTCGACGGGTTAAGGGCGTTGTCGATGAGGGATATGCCGACGCAATATGAATGATCGTCTTGGCAATGTAAAATGAATGACCCTCTCGGCAATGCGACACTACCACCTCCGATAGTGTGATGTGAAATGAACGCAAATGACACTATCACCTTCGGTAATGCGGGATGAATGCATGTGACACTACCACCTCTGATAGTGCGATGTAAATGACACCACCACCTTCGATAGTGCGATGTAAAATGACACTACCACCTTCGATAGTGTGAAATATGAATGAGCACTACCACCTGCAGTAATGCAATATAAAAAAAATATCTTTTCATTGGTAGGATGACACTGCTTCTTTTCCAGCGATGTTGGAGACTTTGAAGTCAATTTTGAACTTCTGGCCATGATGGAGACTATTTGAGGCTGACTATCAAATTTTTGACAGTACTTGATTGAATTTTTGAGGTCTCCCTAAAAAATTCTGTCCCAGTTAAATGTACTTGCATGATCTCTAATCTTGACTTGCTGAAAATGCATCGTTCTTTAGAGTTGAAAGGGGTTGAATTTTATTACAAGTCAGCCTTTACGCTGTCTCTTGGCTCAGAATGGAGGAAAATACAAGCGGAGAAGAAGGAATGGTAAGAAAGGAAAAATAAGGGTATTGAAGAAGGAATGGTTAGAAAGGAAAAATCAAAGAAAAAAAAAATAAGGATCTTGAAGAAGGAATTGTCAGAAAAGAAAAAACAAGGATATTGAAGAAAAGAATGTCACAAGGCTACTTTATAATGATATTCCTTCCTACAGATATGATGAAGAGAAAAGTCCTTCTCCAAAGAGGATGATGAAACCTCCCCCTTTTTTTCCAAAGTGTGGAGCGATGAAGACGAAATTTCCATACTCAGAGGTATGATTGAGTTCAAGGACCAAACAAGTCGTGATGCCGGGCAAAATGTGGCTGAATTTCATGCATTTATCTTTCAATCACTTACTCTTCAACCTACATTGATCCAATTAAGGGAGAAAATAAGACGTTTGAGATAAAAGTATGAAAAGAGTAAGTGATTGAAAGATAAATGCCTTATTTTCATACTTTTATCTCAAACGCCTTATTTTCTCCCTTAATTTGATCAATGTAGGTTGAAGAGTAAGTGATTGAAAGATAAATGCATGAAATTCAGCCACATTTTGCCCGGCGTCACGACCTATTTGGTCCTTGAACTTAATCATACCTCTGAGTATGGAAATTTCGTCTTCATCGCTCCACACTTTGGAAAAAAGGGGAGGTTTCATCATCCACTTTGGAGAAGGACTTTTCTCTTCATCATATCTGTAGGAAGGAGTATCATTATAAAGTAGCGTTGTGACATTCTTTTCTTCAATATCCTTGTTTTTTCTTTTCTGACCCTTCCTTCTTCAAGATCCTTGTTTTTTTTTTCTTTGATTTTTCCTTTCTGACCATTCCTTCTTCAATACCCTTGTTTTTTAATTTTTCCTTTCTTACCATTCCTTCTTCTCCGCTTGTATTTTCCTCCATTCTAAGCCAAGAGACAGCGAAAAGGCTGACTTGTAATAAAATCCAACCCCTTCAACTCTAAAGAACGATGTCATCTTCAGCAAGTCAAGATTAAAGATCATGCAAGTACATTTAACTAGGACAAAATTTTTGAGGGAGAACTCAAAAATTCAATCAAGTACTGTCAAAAACTTGATAGTCAGCCTCAAATAGTATCCATCATGGTCAGAAGTTCAAAATTGACTTTAAAGTCTCCAACATCGCTGGAAAAAAAGCAGAGTCATATTGTGGGGATTCGAACTCAAGACGTATGGTACACCACAAGCGCCTTAACCACAAGAGCTAGAAGCAGTTTGCTATAAGGAGTGTCCTTTTAATTATTTTAACCTTTAAAATTTTATTTTTAATAGTAAATTTTTTCAACGAAACCGTGTCACGTGACACCCCTTGAGTCTTCCTAAATCCGTCCCTATTTGACCCGTGACACCAAACTGACATCTAGGAGGGAATAACATTAAACTTTGCAAATTTTGCCCATCTATTGAGTATTGACTATTGTGGTCCAAATCAATTAATTTGGACTTTAGTTAAATTCACATTTATTTGACTTAAATAATTAATTCAATTATATTAGTTCATAACATTTATTTGGACTAATATATTTATAAATTTAATATAATTTAAATTATTTTAAAAATTATATTTAATAAATTTTAAATGATTACATAAATATTTTTTAAATATAGCAAATCTAGGTAATAATTAGAAATTATGTTTAAAAATAGTAAATATTTTATTAAAAAAAGGCTCAAAGAAGTAATTATTGTTAACTAGATGATCCAAATGTATTGGGCTGTATTAATCTTCTCAAAAGAAAACAAAAGGGAAGAAGGCTATCAACTTTTTATGAGAAATATTTTTAGAATTTTGAATTAAACAACTCAAATCTTCATATTAATAAATATTATTTTTATAGTAACATAAAGGTAATATATTGCAAACAAATAGCTATTTCTTATTCACTAGAATTGATCTAAATAGTTGATTTTAGCCAATTATAAGTATATTTGGGTTTTTTTTATAGAAAAAATCCTGATACATTGTTTGATTCAGTGAGATTTGAGAATGAAATCAGTGCATACTCTTGAGAAAGAGGAAGAGAGCAGGAGTAGCATTAATTTTATGAAAGGATTTTTCTATAAATATATATATATATATATTTTAAAATAGAGTCTCCATGGTTATAAGACTATTTCTCAGATCTAATTTAATCGTAGACTTTTAGATCTCGAATTTATTAAAAGAGTCTCTATCAGAAATCTATGAAAGTTGTCAAAAACACGAATTCAAATTCACTAAAAAGAAAAAAAACAAACTCTAACCTCTAAGTTGTATTTAAATCGTTATCAAGTATTTCCCCAAAAGTATTCCATTCCCCATATTTAATCGTCACTTTATGAGTTACATGTAAAACCAACAATTTTAATAAGAAAATCATTAAAAAAAGAAGTAGCAAAAAAAACAAAAAACAAATCTATTAAATATAAGAAGTATGTGCATTTTCAAATTAACAATAGTGCTAGATTTATCTAATGATATCGCTAAAGAAACTAGAATATGCGAAAAATGATAAATCTGAAAAAAATATTTTAAATTTATTACTCTTTTCATTTCTAACGATATTTTTATTCCAAGTAATATAACGATAGAATACTATTTTCGTGAGGTTCAATTTTTTATTTATTTTAATCTGAGTGCTTACTTAACATATTCAAATGATGATATTCTCAAAGTTGAGGCTAGAACTCCGGACACGCTTGCAAACTTACTTAACCATTGGGCTCTGTGTTACATTCCGAAGCCGCAACGTGCCAACTCGCAAAAAGTAATAATTGAATAAAAGAATTTAAAAGAAAAAATAATTTTAATTTTAATTTTAGAGTCGCCACCTAATTTTAAGGATAATTAGAAAACCAATTAATTATTTACAAAAAATAGTCTGCGAACCAA
>JBCEWC010004379.1:0-27511 GCA_038996855.1 Solanum aculeatissimum | reverse complement strand
GAGTCCATACTCCTTTCCGTCAAACCATGTGCCACCATGGGTTAATTTCCTATATAGGGAACTCTGTTAAGTTGCGTTGACTCAAGGGTGCTTAGGCTACTATTTGGCAAATAGTACCGGGCTTGGATAGTGGCGCGTTCGTATCTTTTTGTCTTTGTCGGTTGAGGTACATCCCCGCTATATATATGATCATAGGTTTTGCATCTCCTGCATCATGGCATAGCGTATTTTTATATTACTTTTTAGCTACGTGCATTCCTTTCGTATCACTTGTCCCCTTGGCATATTGTTAGTCACACTATACTTTTCATATGTATTGCATGCCCCCATACTTAGTGCTTAATTGTGCTAACCCATATTCTTTTCTACATGTTCTAACCATGTAAGGTACGAGGGTAACTATTACATTCTTCCGGATGACATTTGAATCTCTATTGAAGACTTGCAGTGGTGAGCCCTATTGTTCAAGGGAAAAAGCCATCATCTATCTACCTTTATGTTTATGTATTTACTTTCTTGATTTGAGGGTGAGCCTTAAAGCTTGTCGAGGCCTCGCTCTTCTATGTAAAGGCATGTTTTGGACAAATCTTACTCTTGTACATTAGCTTGTATGTTGGATATTTTGTTATGTAATATGATGCTATCTTCACTTGATCTATGATTATGTCCTGATGTTATGGTAATGGATTATGCTCCCATGTTATTATATTGACTTGAATGTTTAGCATGATGTGTGACTATGTTCTATGTGCAAGCATGCCTACCCCTTTCCCGTATCGTCCCCATAGCTTGAGTCGCAAGCCCCTAATGCCCTAGAGCTTATGTGCTACATGCTTTAGCTTCCGCGTTTCCGAACCGATGATGAGTGTAATGATGCTATGATGGCTTGATCGAGGGTCTTTGTGTCCTCTTTAGCCATGTCACATCCAGACCCCCTATCCGGGTCGTGACATCGACCCCCTCTGTTCTTTTCGTTAAAAGTTGCATAGAAGGAAATGAGACCTACATCAAATCATAATGACCTCCAATGAAAATTTTATCTACCCTATTGGATCGAGAACGTTGAAATTAGTAGAGTTACATAGTTTGTTTTCGAATATCAGAGTCCAAATGAGCTCGAAACATAAATAAAGGATAGGAAGGTTGCTAAAAAGGGGTGACGTGGCAAGATGTAGAGCTGCCATATGGTGAAGTCTGGTGATGCCATGTGGTAGGATGTAGCAGCAACCTGATGTGTATATATACGTGACTGTTTCCTAGGATTATTATATATATATATATATATATATATATATATATTTCAACTTCGCACTGCATTATTGAGGTCATTTTTCATCCAATTTAGGTGATTCAAAAAACTAATTTATTTATTTTCTTGAGAGGAACATCGTGAAAGTGTTGAAAATTACTTTGGCATTCCATTCTAGGTAAACTTGCTTGTTTTGATAGTGTATATCGATATTAATTACCAACAACTTCGGATATTGATATCTTTATAGTTTAGAATTAAAATTCAGTAAATTTTAGTCCAAATTGAAGAACTTTTGAGAAAGACATCATAGTAACTCCAGATTCTGTTTTGTGTTGAGTAAGTTCACTATTTTTGCTTAATATAATGTTGTAACTTGTCAAAAATTTTGAATTAAGATATCTCGGTCATTTTCCTAAAAGAATTGAGTGAAATTTGGATCTAAATTGTAACATTTTTCAAGCTTTACATCGTGGTGTGCTTGGATTTTGCTGATTTGATTGTGTTTTTGTGGAAGTTGATAAAATGGTTTTTGAATATAAATATTTTTTATTAGAAATATAACTTGATTTTTGGGCTATTTCTCATAGTTCTAAGCTTCGTTTTAAGGTCAACTTTTATCTATAGACTTGAGATGACATAGAAGTTGTTTTGCGGTTGTTGGTTTGATATTTTGTGCGCGATCCCACTTTTCTCTATTTTAGTCACAATTGACCTATTTTCCCTCATTTCTTGAGATATTAAAACCAAAATAATTATATTTACATTATGGTTCTTATTTTGTCAGTTAAGCGACATTTGAAGGTGATCAAGAGAGGTAAAGATCGCATGGATTGATCCAGAGCATGTGAATTTGCCTTCTAGGTAGGCTAGGCTTTCCCTTCCTTTAGACTGGGCTAAAATACATGTTGGGTGCCTATTTTTTGTTGTTAGTTCCTGAGTAAGGCCTATATATATGTTAGTTATGATTGTGATTATCGTGTAGGTACTGTACTGGTTGTGTTTGTCCTAATAGTTGATGTAAGAATATTTTTGGGCTATGATAGATCTGTTGAAGGCTAGATACGATCTTTTACTACTTATACTGATACATATGGTTATTCGATTACTTGTATACTTGTTGGATTATCTGGTACCGATAAATATGTATATTCTAGGAGGTTGATTATTTGTTATACTTTTGTCTATGCACTGAGGTTTTGTTGTTGTGATTCTATGGATACATTGGGCTCCTAGTTACTTGGTGATGGGATTATGATCCTATTTGTGAGGTCTACGCTATACTCGGGGTTTAGCTGGGTCATCTATTGTGGTTGGGATATTTGTTTCATTCATTAGTTGCATTGCCTACTATTTTGTCCTGGGAACTTGTTACATTTATCAGCAGACCTATCTATTGTTTTTCTAGTTACCTATTATGTTAATCACTTGAGTTGGCTATCATTGTTCTAGATACTTGGAATACTTCTGGTTATCCACTTTCTATGGGCTTTAACCTTGGCTTAAACCAATGCTGACCTAGATTTGCATTGTTCAAAGCTATTGTTACATATATACACGGTATGACTGTAGAGGCTGGTTGACAGTTATACTCTTTGCTATATATTGAGACTCTATCGTTATGATTCTATTGTTCTGGATGCTTGTTGTACTTATTAGTTGGATTGTCTATAGGTTTTCTAGATATTTGTAGTTGTCTTGGGCTATGATGGTTTTTCCCTTTGTCCGAGTCCCAGATGGCTTTTCTTGTGGTACGAGTATCGAATGGATTTTCTCATAGTCCGTGTCCTGGATGAATTTTCCTATGATCCAAGTCCTAAATGTTTTTTCCTGTGGTTCGAGTCCCAGATGAATTTTCCGAGGTCCGAGTCTCGAGTGATTTTTTCCCTGGGTTAGAGTCCAAATTAATTATCAATCCATCTAGCCCTGGCTGCCTTTCCCAACTGGAGGCCAGGTTCAGAGGACCTAGTGTACGAGTCCTCGGGTGGTATTATAGGGGTTCGAGTCCCCAAGTGATAGTTAGGGTTTTAGTCCTAATGTGACACTATGTTCCGTACTAGTTGAGATCTTATTCCATCTGTTACTAATCTCTGTATTCCCATACCTATACACACCCTGATTGTGCATGGGTGTACCTTTTGGGCTTATGGGGGCCCTGTTAGCGTATAAACATAGACACTAAGGCCTTTCACCCACGTACAACACTACACCTCGACCGTGTGATAGTTGTAATATGGTTCCGTTCAAGTTTCGACAGTTGGTTTCATTGTATATTACCTAGTCCTGCTCAGTTGGGTTCTCCTAGTTTCACAGGCATAATTGACATGTGACCCTGGTTCAGATATCTGGCATAACAACATTTCATGGCATTTGTTCTCACTATACTTACTTTATTTCACTCAGTCGGCCGATGATGCCTACTGGGTACCTTCGATTGGTACCCACCCCTACTTTTTTCAATCTAAGCATGGTGCAGGTCTAGGTATGAGCCAGAACCGCTAACCTAGGTTTGTGGTAGCCACTATAGGAGTCTTTTGGTGAGCACTGAGTAGTGTTTGGGATATTCTAAAATCTTCTTCTGTTCATTTGGCCGTCTTTTATTTTCAAATACTTTACTTGTATATATATATATATGTGTGTGTGTGTGTGTGTGGGTATGTGTGTATATATTTGGCTTATATGTGTAAGGTATTACTCTAGTTATATATGTATCATTATTTCGAATCAATAGTAGCTCTGTACAGGTGACTTGCAGGTCTTGGGATAGGTTGTCTTTGACTTATTTTGTATGTTGTTAGCTATGGTTATGCTTAGCTATTTGGACAGGTACTATGGTATTGGGTTGGCTTGCCTGTAAGCGAGATCTAGCAAGTGCCATCATGACCTGAAAGATCGAGTCATGACATACTAAAGAGTGAAGGAAAAATAAAAGTCATTTCTCCCTCATTAGTAAAATACAGAAAAATTTTATCTTTATATTAGGAAACACTTCCTTTAGATCTTAAAAGAGTTAAGTAGAGGGTAACCGTCGCGTCCTTACGTTCAGCCTCAACTTTATCTTTAACAAATGATGTGATTGATTAATAATATATTGATTATATAATAGTGTTTGTCGAATATGGTAAAACGTATACATTTATTATACAATATAACTCTTTGAAGACAACTTTTAGAACTCGATGTAGTCACTTTAAATTTTTGATTATGTATTTTGGACTAATAAATGCCCCTGCAACTTTTATAGAATTGATGAACAAGGTAATTGTGACATCCCAAAAATCCTATTGTCCCTAGTCATTTGAGCTAAGATCAAGTCATGATATCGATAAGGGTATAAAAAAATGTTCAAAAATGGTCTCAGTAGACTTTTTACCTAAGCAGTTCAAAAAATAATTTTGGGGGGAAAATAGCTTAACTAGTTGAGTATGTGACTCATTCACATTGTAGACTTAGACAATTTCAGTTCACAAATCACCGTCGAAATTTTTTATAAAAAAAATGAAGTATGGAAACAAATTCACGATGAAAACTTGTTTCATGATAGGTCAAGTTTTTGCTCAATTTTAATGAGGGATATTTTGGTCTTTTATCCATCCCTTCTATACCTAACCCACATCATTTTATGGCCAAATTCAGCCCCATAACAGTTCCTAAGCATGATTTTTACATTATTTACACATTAAAACTTTGAGAATTAGGGCTAAGGAGAAAAGAGAAAGCTAGGGTTCAGAGGATCAAGTCAAATCTTCTACATTTAAGTGGTCAAATCTTTGATCCAAGTATGTAAGGCTAACTAGAATGTGGATTGAGTTCATCTACGTGTCCTAGTTCCTTATTTAGTAGAATTGATGGGCAAGTTTGAGACTTTGAACTCCCCGTGACTGAGTTCTTCAAAATATCCTTAAATCCTAGTAAATTCTTGCATAATAATGCATAAATTGATGTGTTTATGAGTCAAGTACTTAAAGTATCTAGTTATACATGATTTCATATGAACCCTAATTGAATTTTACATGTAACCTGCCACCCCTATGTGTTGATTGAACTTGAAAGCATGAATTGTGAAAGACTTGGATGGGAATGAGTTAAATTATGAATGAAGGCTGAATAGTCATTGAAGGTCATCACCCTATTGAACTTGAACATCTAAAGTGTAAATCTACCACTCCCTAAGCTTACACCCTGGACATGGCTGACTCCCAGAACCATTTTTGCTCCCAAGCGAACCACTTGGTTTAGCTACTTTACTCAGCAGAAGACCTAAATAATAAGAGATAGGCTTAGATATGATGAACTAAAGAGGCTGCAATAATCTCAACAAACTAAATAGATAAAATACCTCGACAATAACTAAAAGTAAGAACTGAAACTCATGTCATCCAGTCTATGGAACCTCTAACTAAGATAATCTGAAATAACTATCATGACAAGCCCATGGTAACCACAACTAAAAATGAATACTAAAACAAAAATAAAGACTCCAAAGCCTCTGACTAGTAAGAGGCCTCACTAATAGCTGAATGAAATGTTGGTCCTTAAAGGAGCATCTGCTGAGGGACTCTATCACCTACGTCCGCATCATAAAATGATGCAGGTCCCATGGACGTCAGCACATGGAATGTACAAGCATGTAAAATAACTAAAATAGAGAACTCAAGATATAACACTATACTCAGAAGTAGCTAAATAGATGTCTTAAATATGATAGTAAAATAATAAATAAAGTGTATGGTGAAGTAATATCATGTACTGAAACTTTGTACCCAAGAATTAGTCTATTTTTGCTTAGGGAGTTTCTCTAACCAACAACCATCACTATGAGTCTCATGATGATACAATGTCTTGCCCACGCTGCCAGAGCCATCCCATACTTTGCCAGGGTTAGCGACGAAGTACTATGGGGTAGATCCATCCCAAAATAGGCCATCTCAGTGGCAAATAAGGTGTTGTACTCTTGGTACAATCCCATCCTACCCTGGCTATGTAGTTTATGAGTTCGAGTTATTATTACTCTTATCCATATTGATGCTCAATACGACTCTAAAAAATACTAATTGTATGTTCATACTTGAAAGAATATATTTTCTCAAAGTGTTACTTTCTTCTCTTTGGGACTTAGCCCAACTTAATTTTCTCTTAACTTTTCTCAAAACTATCTAAAATCATAGGTTTCATGCTTTACTATTCATAAAATACTTATTCTAATACTTTTCTTGAGTTTAAAGCAAGACTTGAAAATTCATAGATTTTCATAGTAACTTTAGGGTTCAACTAGTTTATCAATTAGAAGTAGTATCTCGACTTAAGACCTCAATATAGTAGAAACATTTAGTAATTTTCATGCTTTTCTTCAAAAAGAACATAAACAAGAACATTTATTCATAATGAAGAAATTTTGTTTTCAACTAATAATTTGATACTTGAAGAAACTCTTAGTTACATGATGGTAAGATAATGTAGTAGAATTTTTATAAGTCTTACGTACATGTAAGAACTAGATTCTTGAAGAGCTATGAAGAAGATGCTTGAAAGCCCTAGTTTTTCTCCTCTTGAAACTACGTTCTAAGTCTGGAGAATGTTTTGAGATTAATGAAGTTGAAGGATAGTGTTTCGAGGTTTAATTAGGTGAAAACTATTAAGTTTACGCCTAGAGAGTGTGAGAAAGGATGAAAATACCCTTTCTTAAAAACACTATCCAAGTCATACACAGGACTATTTACAGTCTGTAGAAGCTTATACGGATCGTAGAAGTCTATTTATAGAAACTAGGGTAGATTTTGCAGTCCTAAAACTCATTCTAAAGGCCCAAACTATGATCCATAGAAGCTTTTATGACCCGTATTTTGGTTTGTAGAGTTTGGGACCCAAAAATGAACTTGCACAAGTCATTCCACGAGCTGACAGTATAGGTCGTAGTTTAATCTACGACTCATAAGTTAGGGTCATAGAATCACTCTACTCTAGCAGTCCATAGTAAAAGGGTCATAAACCTTTACTCTATACTCCAAATAAAGCAATCTTGGTAGCATGGAAAGGTAACTCAAAAAGTTTTAATTTGATAAGTTATAGGCCACCTAATTCTTTTTCTACTGAGTATTGTCATTTAAAGTTGACCCTAGCATAATCTAATAGAAAAACCTTAATTAATAGGAATGTTTTGAACTCAACTAAGTACGAGAGGTCTCTCATGAACCGAATCCACTTCCAACACACTTTCCATATATATTAATGAGCCTTAAAATATAGGTACAAATAAGACATCACTAGTTTCAAGCTTATGTATTTGGGATGAAAATTTCAGATCCTAAGAATAGAATTATGAAGTGTTACAATATCTCCCTCTTGGGATCTTTCTTCCTTGAATAAATATAGAATTGAGGAATATTAAATATGATTTCTACTTATACAATAGTTTCTCAACAAGAAAAGCTACCCAGACAACTTATTACTCATATTTAAGGATGTATCTCAACTCAATGATAGAAATAAGGAATATTATCTTTAGGCTCGACATTTGAAGTCATGAATAAGTAAGGGTATCTAGCTCTCATGTCTTCCTCAGCTTCCCAAGTGGCTTCTTTAACAAACTGGTTCCTCCATAATACTTTAACATAACAAATTTCCTTAATTGGAGCTCAATTTGCAAACCTAACCATCTAGAATCTGAACTGAGATTTCTTCAAATGGAAAGCTATCTTTGAATACAATACACTCTACAGGAACAAACAGTGTAGGGTCTCCAAACACTTCTTAAGCATAGAAATATGAAATACTAGATGGATAGCAACCAACTCTGGTGGAAATTCCAATTCATATGTCATATTACAAATCCTTCTAATAATTTGGTACAAGCCAATATATCAAGGACTAAGCTTCCATTTTTTCCCAAATCTTATAACTTCTTTCATTGGAAAAACCTTTAGGTACACCCAATCACCTACCTCAAATTCTAAATCTCTTCTTCTAACATCGGTATAAGATTTCTGTCGACTTCGAGCTGTATTTAGTCTCCCTTGAATAACGCTCACCTCATCCATAGCTTGATGGAAGAAATCAGGTCCTATTGATCTAACTTTTCCAACTTTAAACCACCCAATGGCTGACCTACACCTCTTCCCATAAAGAGCCTCATATAGTGCCATTTGTATGATATCTTGGAAACTGTTATTATAAAAAAAATTCAATCAAGGGTAAGTAATCATCCCAGTAGCCTTTGAAGTCTATAACACATGTCCTCAAGAGTATGTATGGTCCAATATTCTTGTCCATCTGTCTGAGGATGGAGGGTTGTACTAAGATTCACCCTCATACCAAGCCCTTGCTGAAACAACTTCTAAAACTATATTGTGAATTAGGCTTCTCTATCTTAAATGATGGATAGGGAAATGAGTTGACTTAGTCATTCTGTCTACTATTACCCATATTGAATCATGATGTCTATAAGATTGGGGTAAGCCCATTATGAAGTTCATGTTAATCATCTCCCACTTCCACTTTGGAATTTCAATATTCTGGGAAGCACCACAAGGCTTTTGGTGCTCCAACTTAACTTGCTGAAAATTTAGGCATCTAGACACGAACTCTGCAATGTCCTTTTTCATGCTACCCCACCAATAAACCTATCACAATTGTCTATACATTTTTGTTGCACCTAGATGAATAGGGTATCTGATATTATGAGCCTCAGCTATAATCCAGTCTTTAAGACCATCAACACTTTGTACATATAGTCTATTTGGTATCTCATAATTCTTTCTCCCCTTTTTACAAACATCAATACCTTTTGTTTCTAAATATCTTCTTTCAATTGAAGGAGGATGAGATCCTAGTCTTGCTTCTCTTTCACCTTTATCACTAAAAATAACTCTGCCCCATTTTTGACAATCATACCACCTTCATCAAAATCCTCAATCGGCACTCCCAAGTGTGGCGTCTATCCATTTCCTTAGCTAGTTCTTTCTTTATATCCTCAATGTGGGCAGTGCTCCCCATAGTCAACCTACTAAAAGCATTAGTAAATACATTAGCTTTACTGGGTGATAGAGTATACTGATGTCATAGTCCTTCAATAGCTCCAACCATCTTCTTTGCCTCAAGTTCAACTCCTTTTGACTGAATACCCACTGCAAGCTCTTGTGGTCAGTGAACACATCCACATGCCCACCATAAAGATAATATCTCTAAATTTTGAGAGCAAACACCACAACAATAAGCTTAAGATCATAAGTTTGATAGTTCTTCTCATAAGTGTTAAGATGTCTGGAGGCATATGCTATCACCTTGTCTCTATGCATCAACACACACCCTAGACCAACTTCTGAAGCATCACAATATACAATAAAGACATATGTTCCCTTGGCAAGGACAAAACCAGAGCTCTAGTTAGCTTAGTTTTAACTCTTGAAAATATTTCTCACAAGATTCAGGCCATGGGAACTTAACCTTCTTCTGAGTTAGCTTAGTCAAGGGAGCTGAGATTGAACCCCTCTATAAAATGCCTATAGCAAATTGTCAAACCTAAGAAACTCCTTATAATAATTGGAGTTATGGGACTTGTCTAGTTCTTTACAACCTCAATCTTTTGAGAATCAACTTAAATGCCCTCACCAGAAATAATATGACCCAAAAATGCCATAGACGCTAACCAGAACTCATATTTAGAAAATTTGGCATACAACTATTGGTCTTTAAGTGTTTGAAGGATAATTCTAAGATGGTTGGCATGCTCCTCCTAATTATGATAGTAGATCAGGATGTCATCTATGGACACAATGACAAACATATCAAGGTACTACCTCATCACCCTATTTATAAGATCCATGAAAGTTATTGGTGCATAAGTCAGTCTAAATGACATGACTAAAAACTCATAATGACCATAATAGGGTCTGAAGGCTATCCTAGGAATGCCACTTTCTCTAACTTTGAGCTGTAGTATCTATGTAATGACCCCTAGTTTAGGAGCCTAATAGTGCAAAAAAAGTTGGGTTAAAAATGACTTGGAGTAAGTTTACGAGGGTGACTTGTCGTCCATCGATGGACTTATGGCTCATAGGTCGATCCTTAAACATGAACTTCAGGAAAGGGAAAATGTTTCAAAGTGTAGGATAACCCACACACTTAATGATGACCCATAAAGATGATAATAGACCGTAGAAAGGTTTATGGATGAGGGCCTTGACATGAAGGAAATTGAGTTTGTTGGAAAGTGACCTACGATTAACAGCATGATCCGTAGACCATCATACAGTCCGTGGAATCCCTTTGTAAAATACGTCCAAGAAAATGAGAAAAATGACTAAGTGTGGAGAGCCACAGATCAAATGACAGACCATAGAATAGGTTCATAGTTTTGAGATCAACAAATTAGTTTCAAGAGTTTTGGAAAAGTTAACAAAATGAACAGGACCCATGGGCCATGGTTCAAACCACGTCCCATAAATGGCCATTCATGAAATCATTCTGGTAGTTGGAATGAGGGGTATTTTGGTCAATTCTACAATTCCTATTCCTATAATATGGTGTTTTTGGGATCAAAAGGGTCCTAAACAAGACCTTAAAGCCCTAGGATCCTTAGTTAATCCCTCATTCTTTCATTCTCAATTTTCTAAGGAAAATACTCTCTCTGGAAAAGGGCAAGGGAAGGCTACGATTTCAAGGGTCTTCTCAAGGCTTCAAGATTTGTTTTTCCTAAGGTTTCTAAGATATATGAGTTTGATTTGTGGGCATCCTTTCACCTACAAAGTTCTTCATAATGCATTTTACCTTTTGTTTAAGTTTCTTTAAGTTAATATGCATGCTTATGGTGATTTCATGTTACATTATGTTATTAAATTATTTTAATGATGCCTTATGATATTTTACTAAGTATATGCATGTATTAAAGTTATTGATAATGACCCCAATGATGAGTTTTGTTAATGATAAGGTGTGGGTTGTTTTACATATTTCCAAAAGAGTATATTCTCATGATTTATGTGATCTATGATTGTTCCATTTAAAAGCCTTTCCCACCTAGTTTCAAGTAAAGTTTTTACATAATTTATGATGATGATTAGGGAATTAAAGTTATGGTTCAAAGTTATAATTTGTCAAGATATAAGAATGTTGACAATTTCCCTAAAAGATGTTTAAGAAGGTCCCCAAGATGAAAGGGCAATACTCATTTGGTGGTTACATCTAAGATTGCTACTAATGATTCTAAGTGTCATTAATTGACCAAATTTATGTTTTAAAGATTCTATGGGATGACTTACCATCGAATGTGACATTAAGGTGAGGTTTGGTAAAGGGACCTTAGTAGCAATCCTTTGTCTCATTAACTATGTGCCACCATAGGTTTCCTTGTAGTCTAGGCTAGTGGATCCACATAGCTCATTTATGTTTGTAAAGAGGCATGATAAGTTAAAAGAGTTCCACCTAGAAAGTTATCTCCCCGTGCCAAAGTAGTGGGTTATGTTAGATTCCTTGTTGTAGCTCATATGGTCTTAAATGTTGGTTAAGATCTTCTCCCACAAGTTTATGACTCTATGATATGATTACATTACCTATGATCTCTCATGCATTCACTCCCATTCATATTGAGTTATATTTCTTATTCATGATTGAGTTTATATTAAGTACCTTTAACTACTTTTATATATATGTTTTACTTTTAAATGATGACATTATAATTTCATGTCTTGAATTACATCTCACATATTAGTACATTCAAAAAGTACTAATGCATATTTTTCCTGCATGATTTAACCATGTAGGGACAGATACTCCTTTACTGGCTGGTGGTATTTTTGGCATTTAAGACTAGTACTTTTATTGTGGTGAGCCCTTAGTTCGGGACTCTACCATTTTTCTATTCTAGTTTGTATTTTATTTTAAAATGATGTATATGTTTCCCTTTTAAGGCTTTTACTTTCTATGTTGCCTTATTATGGAGTCTTTTCTATTTGATGAAAACCAATCGTTACCAGTTCCATCTGTTGATGTATTAGTTGGTATGCTTTATGGATAAAATATGATAGACATTCATGCTTCTTAATGTTGCTTAATTGTCTTAAAAAGACCTATAGACCCTTCCCCATTTTAATTTTGCAAATTCTTTATGTTTATGCCTATGAATGCTTCGATATTTAAGATGGCTTGGATCGGGTGCCTTTCGGTATTTCATTTACTGTATGACGACTAGGCCCCTAGGTCGAGTCGTTACAAATTTGATATCATAGCATGAGGTTTTAAAATGTTCCTCGGATGTCTATGCATACCTTTTCGAGTAGAGTCTCATTCAAGGTTGTGAAGCACACCACTATCTTGAGTGAGAGAATATGAGATGGTTTAGGAAAGTCTTTCCTTCCTTATTATTCATGTCTTGCCTTTAGAGTTGACTAAGGTTTTCCAATCACTAACGATGACCATTTTATTATTTCTAGATCATGCCACCAAGGAGATCTCCACACTAAAGAGGCACTTCCGAACAATAATTTTCTTCACTCCAATAAGATGATAGAGTGTCTCATATAGAGTTTTGAGATGCCTTCACTTTGTTGGCCTAAGCTTTGGCCAACAAAGCTAACTTGGAGATCGATGTACCTCCCTAGGTACCTACTCTTGCCACTAGAGTGAAAGACTTCATGCGGATGAATCCTCTTGAGTTTCATGGTTCCAAGATGGAAGAGGACCCCATTGATTTCGTTAAGAAAGTCTACCGAGTGGTAGCAGTCATAGGTATCCCTTCAGAGGAAAAACCTGAGTTGTTGGCCTACCAACTCAAAGGGGTAGCCAAAATTTGGTATGAGCTATGGGTATATAAGAGGGGTCAAGAAGTGGGTCCCATTGGATGGGAAGAGTTCAAGTGCATCTTTTTGGATTGGTTCTTCCCAATTGAGCTAAGAGAGGCCAAGGTCCAAGAGTTTATCAACCTTAAGCTAGGGTCCATGAGTATGAGAGAGTATGCCCTAAAATTCACCAAGATTTTCAAGTATGCTCCCTTCATGGTTGCAGATCTAAGGACCTGTATGAGCAAATTCATCTCTAGAATCTTTGAGTTGGTATCCAAAGAATTCAAGGTGACCATGCTAGTAAAGGATATGGATATCTCCTACTTGATGACTTATGCAGAGAAAATAGAGGAGGAAAGACCACAAGAAAGAGCAAGGGAGTCCAAAAGGGATTGGGTAGATGGTGAGAGCTACTCTCACCAAACGAGTGGTGGTCACAAGTTCTAAGGTGGCCAAAAGCAAGGTGGACAAGGGTCTACCAATACTTCTCCCTGGACCACTAGAGACAAGGGGGTTGCTCCTAAGCCCCAAAGTCCAAGTTTCCCCAAGTGTGGAAGAATCTACAAGTGAGAATTCCTAGCCGGGTCCAATGCTTACTTCAAAAATAGGAAGCTCGGCCACCATGCCAAATATTGTAGAAGAGTTGGTGAAATTTCCCAAGGCCAAGGTGGTTAAGTTCAAGGCACCCAAAGGACCAACCAATTCTATGCTCTACATGGGGTCCAAGAGGTTGAAGAGGCTCTGAACGTTGTCATTGGTATGTTGAGAGTTTTTTATTTTAATGCATATGCCTTATTAGATCCATGGGCTAACTTGTAATTTTTGACTCCATTTCTTGCCAATAAATTTCATGCATATCTCAAAATCCTCTATGAGCCCTATGAAGTAAGTAACCCCGTAGGAGAGTCCATTGTTACTCAAAGAGTCTATAGAAATTATCCTATCTTTATTTTGAATAAAGTGGTCTCTTGTAATCTAGTTGAGCTCTCCATGGTAGAGTTTTATTTAATACTTAGGATGGATTGGTTGTATGCCTACTATGCTTCTATTGATTTCAGAACCCATAGAGTCAAGTTTCTATTCCCAAATAAGCCAATTCTTGAGTGGGAGGGCAGTAATTCTTCATATAGGGGTTAGTTCATTTCTTTCTTAAAGGCTTGTAAAATGATTTCAAAAGGGTTCATCTATCATTTAGCGAGATTCAAAGATGTAACTTCTAAAGTCCCTTCCCTTGAGTTGGTCCCTATTGTTAATGAGTTTCTCGAGGTCTTTCTGGATGAGTTACTGGGTGTTCCTCTCGAGAGAGAGATACACTTTGGCATATATCTCTTACGTGAAGCTCAACCTATCTCAATCTCTCCATATAGAATGACGCCCATGGAGTTGAAAGAACTAAAAGAGCAACTGAAAGATTTATTAGAGAAGGATTTTAATAGACCTAGTCGGTGTCCATGGGGTGGTCTAATTTTATTTGTAAAGAAGAAAGATGAGTCACTCTGTATGTGTATAGATTACTGGAAACTTAATAAGGTCACCATCAAGAACAAGTATCCCCTCTCGAGTATAGATGATTTGTTGATCAATTGCAAGGGGCTACACACTTCTCCAAAGTTGACTTGAGTTTCTGGTATCACCAATTGAGAGTGAGAGAAAGTGACATTCCTAAGATAACCTTCCTGACTAGGTATGGCTATTTTGAGTTTGTGGTGATGTCGTTTGGTCTCACCAATGCACCGACCATATTTATGGACCTTATGAATAGGGTGTTCAAGCCCTACCTTGAAATGTTCATAGTGGTGTTCATTGGTGTATTGTGGATTCGTGGTGTATTGTGATACATCAAGGATTTGGTTGGAGTGTGTGCTAAGGCAAAATGGTAAAAAGATTGTTTATGCTTCGAGGCAATTGAAAGTACATGAGAAGAATTACCTGACTCATGATCTTGATATTGCGCTAGTGGTGCTTGCCATGCAAATTTGGCGACATTATTTGTATGGAGTTCATGTGGATGTCTTCACCAACCACAAGAGCCTCCAACATGTGTTCACCTAAAAGGATCTCAATTTAAGGCAACTAAGGTTGTTGCAGATACTCAAAGATTATGACATGAGCATAAAGTATCGCTCGGGGAAAGCCAATGTAGTAGCCGATGCCCTTAGTAGAATATCCATGGGTAGTGTGTGTCACATTAAAGATGATGGAAAAAGTAAGTTGGTTAAGAACGTCCATAGATTGGCTAGATTGGGGGTAAAGTTGAGTGATTCCAGAAATGGTGGTGCAATAGTTCTTCATGGGTCCGAGTTTTCCTTGTCTGGTGATGTTAAGGCCAAGCAAGACCTTGATCCCGCCTTAGTTGAGTTGAAAGCCTTAATGAAGGATGGAAAGATAGAGGTTTTCTCACAAGGGGGAGATGATGTACTCCAGTATTAAGGGAGGTTGTGCATACCAAATGATGGTGAGTTGAAGAGGTTGATAGTGCAAAACGATCACAACATTGTTGAGATGTCCAATGAATTCCTAGGCCTTGATGAATGGCCAACCACATTTTATGTTATAAGAGCAAAAGGCCTAGGGCCTCCTACTTTATTCACCCCGATACTATGAAGATGTATAGAGACTTGAGAGAGATCTATTGGTGGAGTGGGATGAAAAAGGATATTGCCTAATTTGTGTCCGAATATGCTAATTTCCAACAAGATAAGATCGAACATCAAAGGCCCAATGGCCTATCCCAAGACATTGACATTCCTACTTAGAAGTGGGAGGAGATTCATATGGACTTCATAGTGGGTTTTCCAAGGACAAAGAAGCATTTCAATTCCACGTAGGTGATAGTAGATCGCATGACAAAGTCGACTTACTTCTTACTAGTCAAAACTAAATTTAGTGTTGAAGATTATGCTAATTTGTATATTCGAGAGTTGGTGAGGTTACATGGGGTTCCATTTTCCATCATATCAGGTCATCAGGTCCAATTCACCTCTCACTTTTGGAAGTCTTTCCAAAGGGGACTTCGTACTAAAGTAAAGTTGAGTATCGCTTTTCATCCCCAAACCGGTGCACAAGCTGATAGGAATAATCAAATGTTGGAGAAAATGTTGAGAGCTTATGTGTTGGAGTTTAAGGGAAGTCAGGATGAGCATTTTCCACTTATTAAATTCACCTACAACAATAGCTTCCATGCATGCATAGGGAGGGTACTATTTGAGGCATTGTATAGTAGAAGGTGTAGATCACCCATTGGGTGGTTTGAAATCGGTTAGGTGGAATTATTAGGATCGGACTTAGGCATTAATGTTATGGAAAATATTAAAAGCATAAGAGGAAATTTGAAAATGGCTCAAAGTCAACAAAGGTCCTACTTCGATGTTAGGAGCAGGGACCTGGAGTTCCAAGTCAGAGATTGGGTTTACTTCTCATGAAATATATCTCTGATGAAAGGTGTGATCCAGTTTGGTAAGAATAGGAGGTCAAGCTCTAGGTATGTAGGTCCTTACAAGGTGGTGAGAAGAGTGGGAAAGGTGGCATATGCGTTGGATCCATCTAATGAGATGCATTTGATCCATCTGGCCTTTTGTGTGTCAATGTTGAGAAAGTTCATAGGTGATCCAAACTTCATAGTTCCTTTGAATGATATGAATATTGAAGAGGAATTGACCTATGAAGAGGTACTAGTTAAGATTCTAGACCGGCAAGTGAAAAAGCTATGGAACAAGGAAGTTGCACCTGTCAAAGTGCTTTGGAGAAATCAACGAGTTTAGGGTGCTACATGGGAAGCAGAAGGGATATGATGAAGCATTACCCATATCTATTCCACTTTACTCAAGCCTAAAGTATTAAGTTATTCTTCCCTAAAACCTCAAATTCCTTGCATTTTAGTTTTACATGATGTATGCACTCATTTATATGTTTATAGACTGTTTTAAGACATGTTTGCAGCGTGGATTTTGAAAATTTCATGAAATGATATTTAAGTTGTATTTTTGCATGCATGTTAGGTTATTAGCTGATAATTTACTCCTTAAATCATGCCTTTAATTACATTCAGGGACGAATTCTCCCAAGGGGGAGATAATGTAACGACCCCCAATTTAGGAGCCTAAGTGTGCAGAAAAAGTTGGGTTAAAAATGACCTGGAGTCAATTTATGAGGGTGACTTACTTCCCATAAATAGACTTATAGCCGTAAGTCGATTCTTAAACATGAACTTTAGGAAAGAGAATAAGTTTCCAAGTGTGGGGTAATCCACACACCTAACGATGGCCGTAGAAGTGATAACATACCATAAATAGGTTCGTGGATGAGGGCTTTGATATGAAGAAAATTTAGAGTTTGCTGGAAAGCGACCTATGATTAATAGCGTGATTCGTAGACTGTCATACGACCCATGGAATCCTTTTGTGGAAAAGGTCCAAGAAAATGAGAAAAATGGCTAAGTGTGGAAGGACTTTACAAGTCCAACCACGAGCCGCAGATCAAAGGATAGACTGTAGAATGGGTTCGTAGTTTTGAGGTACACAAATCAGTTTCAAGAGTTTTGGAAAATTTAGCAGGATACACAGGACCAACGGGCCATGGTTCAAACCATGGCTCATAAAGGGTCTTTCGTTGAATTATTCCAACAGTTTTAATGAGGGGTAGTTTGGTCAATTCTGCAATTCCTATTACTATACTATGAGTTTTTTTGGGATGTAAAGGGCCCAAAACCAGACCTTATAGCCCTAGTACCCTTAGTTAATCCCTCATTCTTTCATTCTCAATTTCTCTAAGGCAAATACTCTCTCTAGAAAAGGGCAAGGCAAGGCTAGGGTTTTAAGATTCTTCCCAAGGCTTCAAGATTTATTTTCCCTAAGGTTTCTAAAGTATGTGACTTTGATTTGTGGGTATCCTTTCGACCACAAAGTCCTTCATAATGTATTTTACCTTTTCTTCAAGTTCCTTCAAGTTAATATACATGCTTATGGTGATTTCATGTTACATTCTACTGTTGTTAAATGATTTTAATAATGCCTAATGATATTTTACTAAGTATATACATGTTTTTAAGTTATTGATGATGACTCCAATGATGAGTTTTGTTAATGATAAGTTGTGGGATGTTTTACATGTTTCCAAAAGAGTATATTCTCATGATTTATGTGATTTGTTCCATTTAAAAGTCTATTCACCTAGTTTCAAGTAAAGTTTTTACATGATTTATGATGATGATTAGGGAATTACAGTTAAGTTTCAAAGTTATGATTTGTCAAGATATAAGCATGTTGACAATTTCTCTAAAAGATGTTTAAGAATGTCCCCAAGATGAAAGGACAATACTCACTTGGTGGTTCCTTATGTTCGAGCTACTCCTAAGATGGCTAATTATGATTTTAAATGTCATTAATTGCCCGAGTTTATGTTTTAAAGATTCTGTGGGATGACTTAACAATGAATGTGACATTGAGGTAAGGTTTGGTAAGGAAACCTTAGTAGCAACCCTTTTTCTCATTAGCTATGTGCCACCATAGGAGCTCATATAAACTAGGCTAGTGGATCCACGTAGGCCATTTATGTTTATAAAGATGCATTCTAAGTTGACGGAGTTTCACCCAGCAAGTGGTCTCTCCGTGCCAACGTAGGAGGTTATGTTTGATTTCACGTAGTAGTTCACATAGTCTTAAATGTCGGTTAAGGCCTTCTCCCACAAGTTAATGACTCTATGACATGATTCCATTACTTATGATCTCTCATGCATTCACTGCCATGCATATTGAGTGATATTCCTTATTCATGCTTGAGTTTATATTAAGTACTTTTAGAATTTTTATGTATATGTTTTAATTATAAATGATGGCATTACAATATAATGTCTTGCATTGAATCTTACATACTAAGTACATTCCAACAATACTAATATATATTTTTCTTGCATGATTTAACCATAAAGGGATAGGTACTCCTCCACCGGTTGATGGATAGTTTTTGGCGATCAACACTGGTACTTTTATTGTGGTGAGCCCTTAGTTTGGGACTCTACCATTTTTTGTTCTAGCTTGTATTTTATTTTGAGACGATGTATATGTTGCCCTTTTGGGGTTTTTACTTTCTATGTTGTCTTATTATGGAGTCTTTTCTATTTGATTGAAATCAACCATTATTGGTTTTGTCTGTTGATGTATTAGTTGGTATGCTTTATGGGCAACATATGATAGTCATTCATGCTTTTTAATGTTGCTTTAATTTTTTAAAAAGGCCTATAGACCCTTCCCTATTTTAATTCTATAAATCCTTTATGTTTATGCTTATGAATTCTTACGATATTTAAGATGGCTTGGATGAGGTGCCTTGGGTATCTCAGTAGTCGTGTGACGACTAGACCCCTAGGGCGGGTCATTACAATCTAGATATAAGGTCTATTTTGGAGAAACAAGTAGCACCCTAGAGTTGGTCAAACAGGTCATCAATTCTGGAAAGAGGATACTTATTCTTTATTGTTACCTTGTTTAATTGGCGGTAATCTATGCACATTCTAAGAGAACCATCCTTTTTACACTCGAAGAGAATTGGAGCACCACAAGATGAGACACTCGATATAATGAAACCTTTATCTAGGAGGTCTTTTAGTTACTCTTTCAACTCCTTTAAATATGAAGGAGCCATCCAATATGAAGGAATAGATATGGGCTAAGTACCTAGGAGGATTTCTATCCTAAGGTATATCTCCATGTGAGGAGGAACTCCATGTAAATTGTTAGAAAAGACTTCTGCAAACTCATTCACGACTAGAACAGGCTGGAGGGATGTTGTCTTGACACCAAAATCTTAGACTTTGATTAGTTGGTATATATATGATGTGTTGCAAAAATGTAGCACTTTTGATGCTTAAAACTTGGAATTTTGTGTCTTCTCAAAGCGATGTTAGTAGGTTTGATTGTGTTTTGTGTTTGTTTTGGAAGATTCTAGTGTAGGCATGAATTTTGGACAAAGTAGGCTGAAATAGTAGAATTTAATGATTCATAAGACCCTTTACAGGTCGTGGAAAGGTTCACGAGCCATAGATAGGGTCTCGTTTCAATTTCCAGTGAATAGCTATGTCTGTGTTAAACTCTATGAGGGAAGCAGACGAGTCATAGATTGATCTACGAGTCGTTGAGTGTGGTCATGCCCTGAGGAATAGAAAGTGAAAAAGTTCTAAAAATTCATCAGACGAAACCCCTCACGGGCCATAGAATCTTACACGACCCGTGGAAAAGTTTTGTGGAAGTAATCTCCATATTTCAATTATAATCCATGAAACCTCGATATAAGAGTCGTATAATGATACACGGGTCATGAACCTATCCATAGATTGTGTCGACATAGTTTTATTATTTCATTTTGGTTTTATATTTTATACATTATAAATAGGTTTTTAGGTTATTTTTTATTAAGTTTCCAGCAGTCACAAAATTTGAACAAGGTTTTAGAGGATATACTTAGGATTTATCATATTCTTGGAGAAAAAACATTAGTATGTGTTCTTTATTCAACTTTATGATTCTAATTAAAGAATTGGATTTAATATTCTTAAATCATTCGTGTAAGTACTCAATTATGTTACTCTAATTCATAATTTCTACATTTATACTGATCATGTCTAGCTAAATCCACAACTAGGGTTGTAGGAATCATGAAAAACTAACTATGTAAAATAAGATATTTTATAAGTCTTGGAAGATGTGTTAGGTTGTATTAATTAATCCTCTTCACTTTAACTATTTTTTAATGGAGGCCTTTATTAGAAATCGCTTAGTGTTACTTGTCGGATCAAGACAGTAATAAATAGGAAAAAAAGGTAATTAACAGGATTCGATTGAGATGTTGTCGTCTAATTAACTGAACCAGATCAAGGGGAGGTTGTACTGGGATAAAATTAAGGGTTAGTAATGCAACACCACGGAGACAGATCAAGTTCCGGGATAAAATTTACCTATTTGTTGGATCAAAGGTTTAGGTGAACCTAACGTACTGTCTGACACCTACACACTGGAAAAGGTTGCATTTATCCAATGATACCCAGTTAGGGATTCATGGGGAACACATCAACCTAGTTAGCTCTTCTACTAATTTCTCATCACCTGCATTCATTTAGTTTAGCTAATTTTACTTTACAAAACCCCTCTTTTCTGGGATACAAGTAGATTAATCATTCCCGACTTATATTGAATTAATTCTTGAGTCTACCATATTTCCTGAGGGATCGACCCTAACCTCAGTTAGATTAATTACTTGACAACGACCGTTTTACCACAAAAAGAAGGTGTGTCTTGAGAGACATCAAGTATTTTGGCACCGTTGATGGGGAATATGTCTAGACTTGTTTAGTTCAAGTAAATTGGGGATTAAATCTTATTCTTCTCATGTGACATTTTTAATTATTTTTATTATCTTCCAGTGTTCTTGGCAATGTGGAAGAGATTAAGACAATGGAGACATGGGCACTTAATGAAGTCTGAGTAATCAAACGAGCAAATTCGTGCTGCGACATTAAATCAGGTGCTACTTGGGAGGCAACCCAAGAAGTGAGAGGTGCGTAGGCGCCCAGGTATGTTCTTTTTAACCTATATTCTTTATTTTTGATATGTTGTGTGCATTGGGGACAATACATATCTTTTTCGATGGGGTGTAGGTAGTTATAGGTCTTAGTGAAGTCTGAGTAGCCTTGCCCTATAACTATCCAAATTTTTTATTCTAAAGTGTTTTCTTGCCTGTGTTTGTTTACCGTACGGATATTTACTTTCTGTTGAATTGACATGTTTAGGATGTTTAAGACGTATTAGTAGCATATAGTACTGATTCAAATGGCATATGTTTGTTTTTGTTGATAAAATGATACCCACTAGATTTTTTTGATTAGTTAGTCTTGATAGCAACTATGCATGAGTAGTTGTTTGACAGTGCTCGTTCTGATAAGTTAGGCTAAATTTTGATAAAAGCATGATCTGATAGTCTGTGTTAACATGTATGCAGTTCCATGTGTGAGTGAGCTTAATTGTATAATTCAGTACTGTGTTTCAATTCAAAACTCTCCCTGTTACTCCATATTATACTATAAATTAGTTGGTTAGGGAAGGATCTTAGGTTGTTGTTCTTAATAGTCCACTTAGCCTGAAATAACCAACCAAATGTATTATATACCTCTTGATCCCTGTGTTTGAGCCTGAAATTGACCTCTTTCTTTGTAAACACCTAAGCAACCTTGCTTTCATTAGTGATAAGTCCAAAAATTAGCCCTGGTCCTTTCTTGAAAATGGTGCACCTAGACTGAGGCCAAGAGCCTAAGTTGAGGGTGGCTACCAAAAAGTGGCCCTGGTTCTTAAGATGGATATTGTGCACCTCAATTCAAGCCAAAATCCTAAGTTGAGGGTGGTTAGTGTGTGGAAAAATCACAAAATAAGGAGGGGAAACTAATGATATAAAATGAATAGAAAACAAAATGGGGTGTAAAAAAAAGGAGAGAGAGAAAAAGATTGAAGAAGTGCCTAATTAGTATGCTAAATAGAAAGAGAGTGTGTAAAATAAGGTACTGTGCAAAAATGAAGTCCAAGGCACCCTAAAAAGCTTAGAAAAGGAGAAAAAGGGGGAATTGGAAAAAAGATAGGTTGGTAGGGCAAAAGTGCAGAAAATTGTGGTGACAAGGAAGGCCATTAGTCACTATGTTCCTAAATCATCATACCAAAGCCCTTTGAGCCTACGTTACAAGCCTAGAAAGTCCTATAGTAATCTTAGTCCAACTAGTTGAAGGTGTCAGTCGTGAGTATAGGGGCAAGCCTATGGCATTTGTCACAGTATTTGAATGTCGTTTGTGAGAGTAAGTGTTATAGTATTATCCCAAGTACTGAATTTGAAAATATCATTCCGAGTGAGGAGTAGGACTTTTTTTTTTGTGAGGGCACTTGCAGTGCATTGTTGATATCTGACTAAGTCAGTGATTGTTGCATATTTATGGTTCCATAGCTTATCATAGTTGCACTGTTGGATGTATTGGTTTGTTGGATAACTATCTGGTGTGTATTTGACAAGAGGTGTGGGTGTCTGTGTTGGATTTTGATAAATTCGTTGCTATTGGTTTGAAGTCTATATGTCTTTGTACTGCTTATCTGGATTGGGTCCGTCGCTTGAGGACAAGCAACAATTTTAAGTGGAGGGTGTTTATGTACTACCAAAATGCAACACTTGTTATGCTTAAAACTTGGAATTTAGTGTGTTCTCAAAGAAATGATAGTAGGTTTGATTCTGTTTTGTATTTGTTTTGTAGGATTCCAATGTTGGCATGATTTTTGGACAAAGTAGGTTGAAATAGTAAAATTTGATGATCCACGAAACCTTTTATGGGTCATGAAAAGATTCACGAGCCATAGATGAGGTCTCATATCAATTTTCAGTGAAAGGTGAATGTTTGAGTTAAACTCTACGAAGGAAGCAGATGAATCGTAAATTGATCTATGAGTCATAGAGTATGGTCGTGCCCTGAGGATCAGAAAGTGGAGAAGTTCTAAAAATTTATCAAATGAAACCCTCAGGGGCCATAGAATCTTACACGGCCCATGGAATGTTCTTGTGGAAGTAATTTCTGAATTTCAGTTACAATCCACAAAACCCTGATGTACAAGTCGTATCATGATGTACGGGTCGTGAACCTGTCCGTAGAGGTGCTGATACAGTTTCTCCTATTTCATTTTGGTTTTGTATTTTACATATTATAAATTGGTTTTTAGGTCATTTTTTATTAAGTTTCCAGCAGTCACAAAGTTTGAACAAGGTTTTAGAGGATACACTTATGATTTATCATATGCTGAGAGAAAAAATATTAGTGTGTGTTTTTTATTCAACCTTGTGATTCTAATTGAAGAGTTGGATTTTATATTTCTAATTTATCTGTGTAAGTGCTAAATTATGTTACTCTACTTCATAATTTTTGCATTTATACTGATCATTAATAGCTAAATCCACAACTAGGGTTGTAGAAAACATGCTGAACTAACTAGGTAAAATTAGATATTTTGTAAGTCTTGGAAGGTGTGTTAGCTTGTATTAATTAATCCTCTTCACTTTAACTATTTTTTAATGGAGGCCTATACTAGAACTCGCCTAGTGTCACTTGCCGGATCAAGGAAGTAATGAATAGAAAAGGAGGTAATTAACAGAATCTGATTAAGATGTTCTCATCTAATCAACCAAACCGGATCAAGGGGAGGTTGTACTGGGATAAAACTAAGGGTTAGTAATGCCACATCACGAAGACAAATCAAGTTCCTTGATGAAATTTACCTATTCGCTGGATCAAAGGTTTAGGTGAACTTAACTTACTGTCCTATACCTACATACCGGAAAAGGTTGCATTTATCCGATAATACCCAGTTAGGGATTCATGGTGTACACATCACCCTAGTTAGCTCTTATACTAATTTCTCATCACCTGCATTCATTTAGTTTAGTTAATTTAACTTTACAAAACCTCCCTTTTTCTAGGAGATTAGTAGGTTAATCATTCCCGATTACATTGAATTAATTCTTAAGTCTACCATATTCCCTGAGGGATCGATCCTCACCTCGATTAGGTTAATTACTTTACAATGATCGCTTTACCTCAAAAAGAAGGTATGGCTTGAGCGACATCAATACACCCATTGGAAATTAATTTTCTAGATTTATGTTATGAGATGAATTGACCCTTAGGAAAAGATGAGCTACCCTTCCACTCTAAGACTAGCTCATTTAGAAATTAAAACTTTACTACCCTAGTTCTATAGTCTATGGAGGCACAACAAGCATGGAGCCATTCTATGCTGAGAACAATACCAAAATTTACCATGGCTAACTTAACTAGATCATCTAACGTATATTTATGGTAGACTGACACTAGACAACCCTATAGACTCTTCAGGCTAAAATAGATTCTCCAATAGGAGTGGAAATACTGAAAGGCTCACGAAGATATTCTGGACTGATCTCAAACTTCATAGCTATATAAGGAGTCACAAATGATAATGTAGCACCTGGTTCTTAAAATGTATAGATATCATAAGTAAACACTTTGAGCATATCAGTAGCCATATCAAGTGAGTTCTATTACTCCTGTCTAGTAACCATGGAATATAGATGGTTTTTGCCCCCGCTTGTCCTTGATGTAGCAAACCTCTGAACTATCTTACCCTGTTATGCTGAAGAAACTGATTGAGATATTTTATCCCTAATGTTTTTCCTCCCCATAGGACACTCCTTCAAAAAACACCCTATCTGACCACATCTAAAACAACCATTTGTACCTATAAGGCACTCTCTTGGAAGAGACTTGTTACATTTACCATAAATCGGATAATGAGATAACCCCTGAGCCATACTCCCCTGCGACTGCCTATCCTAAACTCTACAGCTCTGTGATCCCTACTCATTCCTAGCCATCTGTGCAGGTGCATAGCAGATAAAGGTGCTCATCTAGATATCTTTGGTTGAAAGGATGAATGACTAGCACTTCCATCTTATCTATCTCCTAGCATGATGTCTTGGCCCTCTTGTTTCTATACTCCTCCCTATCTTGCATATTATCCTCCTCTACTGGTTGCACATAAGAAATCAAGCGAGCTATGTCCATATCCCCAATTAGCATAGCATTTATACCCTCTCTGTTAGTCATCCAAGAGAGCCTAAATACAAACAAATCCATCCTAGTATGCATGTCTACCACCATAGTCGAAGCATATCAGGACAATTGAGTAAATTTGAGGATGTACTCACATACACTCATAGTTTCCTGCTTTAGATTCAGGAACTACCTCACCCTAGCCCACCTCAACTCTTTAGGAAAGTACTATCCCAAAAAGGTCTCTTGAAACACTGTCCAACTCAAATTTGGTCCCCCTTCTACTCTGCCTCCTTTCCACTGATCAAACCAGAGTCTAGCTACTCCCTTGACCTGGTAGGCAGCCTACTCAACTCGTTTTGCATCACCTATGTGCATAACTTGAAATACTTTCTAGAGCTCCTCAATGAAGTTCTTAGGATCCTCCTTTATATAAGACCCAATGAAATCAGGTGGGTTCATCTTAAAAAATTTATGAACCCTGGTGGTGTCAGAACCATCATGTATGCACTCTCCCTTTCGACCTCTCTACGCGGTGACTTCCTGTGCCAATGTTTGGATGGCCTGGTGGAACTCAACATTAGAGATATCTTCCTTTGGTAGCTGCTCAACAGGCATAGGTGGACCTCTAGGTCCCTCAAGAATTGTTGGATCAACCTATTTTACATTTTTCCTAGCTACGCATCCTCTACCCCTTACTGGTCTGGAGGCTCTGCATAAAGGCATGATCTGAAAAAGTAATGTGTTAACACATGAGTTAGAATAGATTAAACAGAGTTAAAGTCTAAAGCACAAAATAGAATAACAATTGATAGTGACACTTCCTAATGTCCTGTAGCCTCCTTATTATGGATATGGCGTACTTCATAACAATAATACAAACTCTACTACGCATGGTTCCATATACACCCCATGATACTTAAACTCTTTGCTCTAATATTAATTTTTTCATGCCCTGAGTTTATATCTTAGATGTGGCCAACACCCAGAACCATTTCTGGTCCCAAGAGAACCACTTGACCTGACTACTTTACTTTGTGGAAGACTTAAATAGTAATTGATAAGCTTAGATATAATGAACTAAAAAGGCTGCAATAATATCAACAAACTAAATTGAGGAAATATCGCAACAATAACTAAAAGTAAGAATTGAAACTCATGTCATACAGTCTATGGAATGTCAAACTAAGATAATTTGTAACAACTACCATAACAGACCCATGGTAACCACAACAAAATATAAATACTAAAACAGAAATAAAGACTCCAAATCTTTTGACTGTAAAAGGCCTCATCATTAGCTGAATGAAGTATTGATCCTCAAAAGAGTGTCTGCATCATAAAACGATGCTAATCCAAAGAAATTTAGTACATAGAATGTACGAGCATGTAAAATAGCCAAAACAGGTAACTTAGGATAAAACACTATACTATGATTTAGCTAAAAACATGTCTTAAATACGATAGTAAAATAATAAATAAAGTGTATGCTAAAAGTAATATCATGTACTGATACTCTGTATATATCACGACCCGGATAGGGGGCCTAGATGTGACATGGCGAAGGAGAACCTGAGAGTCCTCGATCAAGCCATCATAGCATCATTTACACCTCATCAATTCAGAAGCACAGAAAATAAACACATAACATATAATTACTAAAGAATTGGGGACTTGGGACTCAATCTTTGGGGGCACACCGGGGTTATAAGACTTTCCACATAAGCACATAGTCAATCTAAAATCCCCAATATTGAACTCATAGGCAATTTAAATAAAGATCCTTTAAGACAAGACTAATAAGCATAATTACCATAAACATAACAATCGACATAACAAAACAACGTATGAGAGTACAGTGGTCCAAAGCCTCTACATAAGATAGGC
>JBCEWC010004378.1:0-27512 GCA_038996855.1 Solanum aculeatissimum | reverse complement strand
GCTAGAATTTGAGTCCTTGTTTCCTCATCCACTCCAGCGAGATATACACTTGATTTTTGCAGATTTGCCTCCAGTCCTGTAGCATTACTAAAATGAGCTAGAGCCTCCATTACTCTGTTCACTGATGACATGTTTCCTTTGCAAAATATCATCAAATCATCAGCAAAAATTAAATGAGTGAGCTTCAACTTCTTGATATAATAGAAGTTGAAGGATTGCTTTCTTCTGGCAATAATCTGTCTTGAGATCTTTTTCTGAATTTTCTTTGTTGTTTAATCTTAAAAGGAGAGCAAAGAATGTATTGGCTCTACGGCATGGCATGGAGTCAAGCCAAACAATCAAAGAAGTGTCAGGGCTTTGTTATCCTTTTTGCTAACAAGAACTGACATAGATTTAAATTGTGAAGTAATGGAAGTGTGCCTATTGATATCTTGCGAGTTTGGAGATCGAAAGCTCTTGACTTGATGAATTAGGCAATCTAATAAGACATTAAGGGGTTTTTGGCCTCTTAATATTAGTTATCTTGACCATAATTAATGCATATAGTTAACTAGGATCAATTTCTTTTCTTATTTGTTTTTCATACTATGGGTAGATTGTATCTGCAGGTTTTTTCTCATAAAACCTTCCACTTCGTGATGATTATAGCTGTTAATTGGTGAATTTGAAGTTTCACATTTTCTTTCTGCAAGCAAACTGTAGAAGCTCAATGGAGATAATTGGTGAATTTGAAGTTGCCTAACTTTCTAAAATGGAGAATGAATAAATAAAGACCAAAACAGTTAAGACTGCAATACTATTGTATCATGAGTACTAGTTTTGCTTAGATGCTATTGCAGTGATTCTTAAAGAGAGAATTTATAGGACTGAATTCCCGCCTCCATAAGGTGGAAGAAATAACTTATCAACCTACATTAACCTAATTCTGTTATTCTTTTTCTTTTACAGAACCCCTGTATATTTCATTCCATGACGAAGAATGGGGAAACCCAGTTTACAATGACACAAAGTTATATGAACTACTTGCATTGTCACAAGCATTGGCAGAAATGACATGGCCTGCAATCCTTAATAAGAGACACATATTCAGGTCCACTATGAAAGATCATCTATCAAAACTTCGGAAGTAGATATCTTATGTCCATTAGTTTGAAGTTACTTATGATTCACATCTTGCAGGAAGTTGTTTGATAACTTTGATCCATCATCTCTTGCAAATTTTAATGAAAAAAGGTTGCGCTCATTAAGAGAAAGTGGGAATTCATTGCTATCTGAACCAAAGATCCGTGCAATAATAGAGAATGCAAAGCATTTCCAGAAGGTAAAAAGAACTTTTAGACCTGAAGTTGCAAAACTGATCCTAAACTGCTTAGCTTTTCAAAATATAAAAGGTTTTTTGACTTGCTTCAAATCTTGAATCAAGTGATTATTATTTTTTAGAGTTAGAAGGAACGACTAATTTAAATTTTACTATATTGTCCAAAAACAAACCAAGAGTAAACCGGTAACTTTAGAGGTGTAAACCTTTTCCCTGAAACAGATGGTGAAGTTATCGTTGTATGAACAAGTCAACTTTTCCTGTGGTGCATAATCACTGATCGCTCTCAACTATCTACTTGTCTTGCAGATACAGCAGGAGTTTGGATCCTTTAGCAACTACTGCTGGCGTTTTGTAAATCACAAGCCAATAAAAAGTGGATTTCGCTATGCACGTCAAGTACCAGCTAAAACACCAAAATCAGAACTTATGAGCAAGGACCTGATGAAAAGGGGCTTCGTTTACGTAGGACCAACAGTTGTGTATTCATTCATGCAAGTGGCAGGTATATTTAATGATCATCTCATTACATGCTTCAGATACAATGAATGTAACAAAGATAATATCAAAGAGCAGTCACAAACAAAGTTAGAAAAGACAGATACACAGGGCCGGGACCCTGTTGAGAACAACACACATATGAGTAATGACCATTTGAGTTTGTCATAGCTGTTATCCTCTGTGAATTTGTATCAGTAGTCTTGACGTACTTTTAACCAACAGGTTTCTAATTTACAAGAGTGTTGCTTTGATTGATAGTCTTTTCAGCTTTGCCATGTGTGTATTTAGAAGCTTCCTAACCTTTGTATTAGTCATGTATGAAGAGATTGAAGGTTGTACTTGTATCTATATACTATGGTGTCTTCTAGTTTCTAATATTTGATGATTCTGGTGGCAGTTTTTTGATAAACGGTCCAAATTTACAATTGCATTGTCTTAAATTGCTCGACTTTGTTTTCTGTTACACTTTTATTTCATTTATATCCTCATCGTTCACAAATCTATTGTATTTACCACTATCATTATCTGGGTTCTAACACGAATAGGAGGGCTTTACCGTGTCCATATCCACCTCTCAGTTTTTACTATGGTTTAAACTTTAAAATTGTTTTAGAGCTCTGTTAGGGTCCAGGGAAAAAATGAGAATTTTTCCCTAAGGTAGGAGGTAATATTAGATCGAAAGTCCAACGGAGGGTGAAATTGCTCAATTTTAGATAGTTCATGGACAAATTTGACCTTTTCTTCTACAAAAATAACTTGTCATCTTTGCTCAGCAATTTATCAATGCTGGACCTTGTTGGCAATGTCTACATGTTTGTCTGCAATAAAATCCAACAGCTTTGCATATAATACATGCAAAATCCATAATTGGTGCAGTTTGAAAACTGTTTGACATTACCACGTGTTTGAGTATACTGTCTGCCTTCTATCTTGATGCCAAATAAGGGCAAACAGAGTCGAATTCAAAATTTTAACTTTACAAGTTTTGAATTCCAGATAAGATGCTTATTGAACTTTGGATAAGTTTTTATTTTTTATATTTTGTATTGAAATATAGGGTAGGGGGTTACAAGGTAGGAAATTGAACCTTCAATAATAAAGTAAAAGTTTAGATAGCTAACCAACTGAGCTACTGAAAATTTTCAATTCACAGTAAGTTATTTACACATATTCAGTTAATTTTGTATTACAAATACAAAGTTTTGATTAAAGCTACTGAGTTCTGTCAATTCCATACCATACTTGTAACTCTTGTCTCGATGGAAAAGGGCAAAAATATAACAAGACATGTGACAATAGCCGTGTTATGAGAAAAAAATAATGATAAAGTTACTGTTGAAGAACATGTGTTTATACAGTAGTACAGAACCCCACATCCAGACATTAAGTCGTGGTCTAGTACATGTAATCAGTTAGACACCATTTGTTTAATCTTTTTTTCTTCTTTGTCTGTGCTTGTGTTGATAACAAACGTGTGCATGAACATGCCATTATTATTAATACTACTACTATAGTAGTTTGCTAATGGGGCCAAAAGAGTAAACAAAGAAAATTCAACAATTTTGATTTGATTTGATGGTTTAAGACTTCCTTAACATCCATTTTGCCATAGAAGTTGTTTCGATTACGGAATCATGCCTGTCTGTTAGAGTCAATTGGATGATTTCAAGGGCTATATTTCTTTCGCTCACTCTCCTCTCTCCTTATGAGTCGTCAAAGTCTTTCGGACTCGATCTGGCCCATCATAGCCCCTTTTTTAGGGACATTTGAATTAGAATGGTTTAGTGAAGGTTTGTGTAACCCTTCTATTTCCAATGAGAACATAAGCAAAGACAACTAGTAATGTTTTGATCTGGACATAAAGCATCAAAGAGACTTAAGAATAGCACATCCATAGATTTCGAATTGAAGCTATAGATCATAAAAGAAGAAATCCAGTTGCACAGCAACAAAGGGATCTTACTATAATATCAAGGAAAAATAACTATGGATAGTTCAGGTTTGGGGAGAACTTCTGCTAGTCTACAATGACTTGAAACAATCTCAACCACAAGGAGATAGAAACCACCAACTATCTACACCTAAATGCTTATGATAAGACCCAAATAAACTTAAAGGGCCTCCTCAGACTAAGGGGAAAAGGATCAAAATGTTTGTATGTAAGGTAAACAGCAACAGCAACAAAGAGCATAAAATCCATCCTAAGATGCATTACATGAAAGATGTCATCTCTGCAACAGAAATTGCAGATGATATACGAACGTCCACTAGACTGCTGAGTGAGTCATCAGCTACCAAACTCAGATAATCTCAATCTGTATCCATGCAGAGCAGTTCTTTTAATCAAGAATATCACATCCGAGCACTCCCACTTCCGAGTGTGAGCTCCAGATCATCTAAACCAACCTCATGAATCTTTTCTCCTTCCCATGCCGCCTTCACTGATACATTCTCAAAGTCAAACTCAATGCTCTTGCCCTTGTCGATGATCATATCATTAGAAGGAATTCTCTGAGCTACAGGTTTCATAAGATTGAAAGTTGGAGAAGTAGGGATCCCATTGGCTGAATACTTTTGAAAGCTCATCCACTGGCCTGAATCAATGGTGGATGAATCAGATTCATCACACTCTGGTATTGTGGCAGGAGTAAATCGCTGACCTCGAGTTGGGCTGGTAGGGGCTGAAGCAGCAAAGAAAGGGATATTTAAAGCAGACATCGATTCTCTGGCCAAAGTTTCAAGATTAAATGTCTGCTTAGGGACTCTAGTTGGTGATGAAAGAGGTGGTGTCACAGGGGCACTGTTTGATATTCGTAATGGTGGTAGCGACAAAGGAATGGAATTATGGAGAAATGCAAATGGATGTGACGACATGTTAGCATCGCCACGTGATGGGCTGGGGAAAGACGAGGATGTTGGACTAGGTTGATAAGATGGAATTGGGCTAGCAAAGTATGAAGATGGGGGACTTGGATTTCGTGAAGAACTTGGCGTAATGTTAGCTGAAGTGCCTCCAATCTCCATTGGAGTTGGCTTGCATCCCTGAAAACATAGTAAAAGAAGACAGTATTAATCAAACTAGTTAACATAAATATGTTTTTCATGGAGGAGATGCCAATTGCCAAGATGCAAATCACAATTGTACTCACCTAAATCATTGTCTTCTTTGTTTAACTTCAAGATCAAACAAACAACAACAACATACCTAGTGGAATCCCACAAGTGGGGTCTGGGGAGGTAAAATGTACCCAGACCTTACCACTACCTCATAGATCAAGAGACACAAAACTAAGATAAATCAAAAGGCATCAATACAGAAGTTCCAAGCATTTTGAATTTCAACTTATTTCAGCATGGAATCTTGAAAAGAATTTCATAAACAAAAAAACACCTCAACCAAATGCATCAAACCCTACCTTAGACACCAAAACTAAGGGGCCCTGCTTATCCATTTCTCTGTTAAGAACATTAAATTCTCAAGGTAAATTCTTCCTTTTTTGCCTACTTCTTGTTTTTACAGAAACAACTCCCATTTTCTGATAACATGAACATATTAAAAGTCTTTAAAAGAAGGAATTGTGCAAAACCAGCTGAGTAGAGCTAAGAATATAAAAGAAACACAAAATCAGAAGCTGCATACTCAATTCCCAGATCAGAAACCTTAGAACAGTAAAAAATCAACTGAAAACAGATAAAAAGACAATCTTTGATCCAAATTCAACAAACCCATTATCCAAATCTATAGATCTAATCAAAATCCAAGCAAAGCCCCATCACCCCATCAATTCAAACACGCAAGAACTGAAACAAACACTACAAACACCATAAAGGATAACAGCAAATAAAAGAGGGGAAAAGAAAGAAGAGAAAATGTTAGTTACCTTTCTATAAGTAGTACCATCAGGCTCAACAATCCATCCAGCTTCAACACAAAGAGCCTTAAGAACCTCATTGTTATCACAGTGTTTAGGAAGATTATAATTCCCTTGTGCTCTTAAACCACTATAAATCTTAGCTGCTATTGCCCTTCTCCTTCTTTCTCTCCTCCTATTATTCTCCCTTTCCCTCCAAGATGGCTTCCTCCTCCCACTACTACCACCACTCCCCATGGCCCCTCCTCCTCCACCACCCTCACCTCCACCTCCACTTCCACCTCCACCACCCGCCGGCGAACCTCCACCTTCCCACATCATTTTTCCTTCCTCAAAATCAAGAAAATGGGGTTTTTTCTGTGATATAAAAAATTATGAATCAAAAGAAGAAGAAATAGGGGCTGGTCCCAGGTGGGGGTGTTCAGACAGCAGGTGGGTTTTGCATAGTATGCTGTATAGGTACTAGGGATGCCACTCTATAAAGCATTTTTTTGGGACTACTCACGAGAAATACGCTCTAAAGTTTATACTCCTACAAGAATCTGAGGGATTTTTTTCTCTTTTTCTTTTCTTCTCTGTGTGAGTGTGTGTTTTTTCTTGTTTGTGTATACACACTGCTTTATATATATATAATAATAATAATGATGATGGTGTTTTGTGTGTTTGTTTTTTAGTAAAGATTATAATAATTGAGGTGATAAAGTTTGTTATAGCCTTCAGAATTATCATGTGTAAACATTTTTATTTTCTATTTTTAAAAATGGCAAAAAATACTTTGACTACTCTTTTAAATTTTATTAGAGTAATTACTACTCCTTTTCTTTTTACGTGGTCAAACAATATAAATTTTGACTAATATTTTAAAATTACAGTAACATAAAAAAATTTAAAATGTAAAATTTATAGTGCTTTTCTAGGTAATTTTTGAGTAACTTAATTTTTATTGAAAATATTAAATTAATTTAATTTTAAAAATTAGTCAAAGTAATTTTTAAAAAACAATAATGGCTAAAAAGTGAGGAGTAATTGATTAGACTATATCTAATGAAGTAGGATATTAATTGTAATTTACTATTTCCTTATTTTTAAAGTTATATTATATAAATTTTGATTAATATTTTAAAATGTATTTTTATCATATTAACATAAAAAAAATTCCAATCAATAATATTTTGTTTATACATTTTAAATATGTAAATTTTTATTTTAAAATATCAAATTAATTTAATCTAATTTAACTTTGAAAATTAGTCAAATTAACTTTTGAAAAATGCAATATGATAAATAAAAAGGGATGAAGGGAGTAGTATGTTTGACTACTCTTTTAAATTTTATCAATGGAGTAATTAGTTAAACTTTGTTAAGATAATAAAGAGATAAATTTGTTAACCAGAGATAGTGATATTCTTAAAATAAATGTTTACTTATTATAAGTTTTTATGTATAAAGATTTAAAAAATACTCCCACTGTTTACTTTTACTTGTCATTATTTCACTTATCGAGGTCAAATTGTATGAACTTTGACCAACATTTTAAGATGTATTTTTCATCATATTAATATGAGAAGTATTGAAACTTATAACATTTTTCGTATAGTTTTCAACTATCTAAATTTTAGATTTCAAATATTAAATTTAACTACTTCAATTTAGATTTGAAGTTTAGTCAAATTAATTGATACGAAATTATAAAATTGATCTCAATTTGCTTTGAATAAGGCATAGTAATAACTAATTAATTTTAGCTTATTTGTATACAAATTTTACATTACGTAGATATTAATTATACATATATCTTTTATGCTGTATTTTATTTTGCTATATAGATAATATATTAATTTGCTCATAATTTATGTATTAATTATACGAGTTTCTGAATGGTAAACCAAATATTATTTTACGATAAATATTTATTTTATATAATTTTAAATATATAGTACAAGTACAATATTTATTTTAAAAACAGTGTTGGTTCATTAAATGGTCTGAAATTGTAAGGAACATGACGAGGAAAGAGTCTGCACTGACAATGTGGGGATCAGATCACTTGATTAGACAGAGAATCAACAAGAATTAAAGACTTTTATTTTTAATTTTTGTGCAAATTCTGTCCTAAGAAATAAAATTTTATTTTAAAAATCATAATTTTTAATAAATAAATAAATTTTGTATTAAATCAAACTAATTTGAGACGAGGATATTTTGAAAACAATCGTTCTATCTTTACGAGGTATTTTTAAGATCTACGTATATTTTTCTCTTTTCAAATTCCACTTATAGGATTTCAAAACAGTTTCTCTATGTAGTAAGATTTGTGTAAATTTTATCTTCTTTGAACTTCATTTGTGATATTTTATTAGATATGTTATTGTTATTATTGTATCAAATCGAACAAACTCAAATAAATTAAAACGGAGGAAATTTCGCTACTTATTAATCTTTGTGATTGTGGGGGACAATTATTTTTTATTTACACTTTTATGTAAAACTTTATTGATTGTAAAAAACAATTTTGTAACAGAGATGTCTCCTCGGCTATTGAAACAGTCAACTAGCCAATGGCTACTTGCCACGTCAGTAACTGTGGTCCCCACTCCCTTTGCTCAGCTCAATTATTAGCAGATCAGATCAGTCAATTGTTACATCGGACACAATTTTTTTTGAAAAATAAATAAATTGTTCTGTCAACAACATACGTGGAATTTGGAGAAGATAAAATGTATGATCGAACAAGAATTGTTGGTTTGAGTAAAGGTCAAAATTTTTTAAATTTTATACTAATTTTAAAATAAGACAGGACTAAGATGATTTGTATACGTGAAGATGTCCTAGTAAGGAAGGTGTGAAAGGTTGGTAGGGCAAGTTTAAAGAGGGATAGAGAATGGCTGAAGAAGTAGGAGAGGATATTAAGGTCGCAAATTAGGGTAGAATGTAGTTGAGAATTGTCTCACCTATTCGGTAGGCTTGTTGAGTAGATAGTATTAATATTATTTATTGCCTACACTTTTGCTATTATTTGCTATGCCTGTTCTACCTTTGTAAAAAAAATTCGAGCTATCTTGTTATGTAATATTACATGAGCCTAAAGTCTTTTGAAAATTACCAATTTATCTCCACAAAATATAGATATATTTTATCATCCTCAAATTCCGCCTGACGAAATACACTAAATATATTATCGTTGTTGTATCGTAATCATAGAGTGGGTGGTTGGCATTTGACCTAGAAGCATGTTGTTGGCAAGTAATAGTTGAGTCTTACTTGAGTTTGAAGGAGCGACAGAAGCAAAATGTTCGATAGGTTCAAAATATAAAAAAAAGAAACATAGAAAGAAGGTTCAACATTTATGATGTATACATAAAAATAATAATTTTAATCATACATAAATAACATAATTTTATGTGAAAAAAGGTTGGGATAAACCCGCCCAATTTTTCCCAAAGCACTAGCAACAGAGGCGGATGTAGAGTGTTAATACTGAATTCAACTGAACTCATTACTTTCAACCTAGAATATAAATTTGCGTAGAATTTTATTAAAAAATAGCAATAATCAATTGAGATGAACTTATAACTTTAAAAATATATCAAGTTCAACGGTTAAAGACTTAAATTTTGGATCCGCCTCTCCTGAGCAAAAACTCAACAAATCTGATCAAGACTCCCTTTTTCTTTTCTTGAATCATGTCCATCCTAGAAGAAAGTAACTGAACTGAAAAGACAACCTTATCATGTTTGAATCTCTCATATGAAGTATGAACGTGAATTCAAATTGTGCACAAGTTCATCAAAGTATAGGTCTACACCATTGGTCTGTCTTATACATGAAACTTATCCAAAAAAACAAATTGCAGAGTTACACTTAGAATACAGAATATTTTCCTGGTTCGACGAAAATATAAAGACATTTGAACCCAATTTGTGGCAGAAAGATCACCTGAAATAATTTTGCATCCAAACTTTACAGATTCTCTATTGTTTCAGCCTTGAAGAAGCTAAATGCAACGGGTAAAGAATGTTTGCCCGACATAGCCCCCATGCATTGCCCTTCTGACATTGGATTCAAACATCTTTGGGTTGTCTCTCAACACAGCAGCTGCATCGTGATTGAGGGGATCCTCATGATTCGGCTCCTACAGAATCACAAGTTCTGAGTGCTAAATAGTTTGGATGAGGGACGGGTGAAGTATCTTTATATCAAAATTAAGAAAAATACCGTGAACAGATGATATAAGCCATAGATAATGGTGTTAATGTTGAGCACAGGCTTCCAGTCTTCTCGAAGAATGTTGAGACACACATTTCCTTCCAAGTCAATATTCGGGTGGTAAACCTGCCCAAAAAGTTTTACCAGTGACAATGATTTACTGTCCAAGTCTCAATACATTATAAAAGTAAACAAACAAGTATAACCAGTACCCACCTTTGTCTTGCACTTAACCTTTGGTGCCTCATGAGGATATATTGGAGAAATACTGAAAGAGAAGGTAAATGTGCCACCCCTATATACAGGAACAACGAAAAAATAAGTAATAAATGACATCACCATAGAAAGCTAAGTTAAATACACTGAAGTTCCCCTTTTTTTCTTAAAATAAGTACAACTAGCAATACATGAGTGATTTCTTAGAAGTAAGAAACTTGAAGAATATAATTTTACTTACATGTAATATCCTTCATCAGGCCGAATGGTGACTTCAAAGTTCATTAGGTCATCTTTTCCATTGGGAAATGATATGCTACATGTTTTGGGTAGATTTAGCTCACTTATATCTACAAGAAAAAAGATGCAAAGGTTTAGTCATCACAATTTAATTGCAAAAAAACAACAGGAGATAGCAGAAAGAACACACCACATAAACGAAATACATTGAAGTTAGGACAAATAGATGCAAGTAGTTAATAAATCCCTTGCTGTAAGTGAGAATTTTACAAGAAACTCTCCAATTCGTAAGAGGAGCTAAGAAATTATCATGCTGTAGTCTCACTCAATCTCTATGCTCGAGTGAATATATGCTATAGTCGTAGCATGCAGAAGACAGCACTAAGAATGAGAACGTGGATATACAGAAGGTTCTGAGAAATCAACACAGTTATCATAAGCACGCACCAGGATACCAAATCAATAGAAGAGTGACAACAAATGATATTTGGCCTCTGAAGTAATGTAGGGGAATTTTTTGGAGAAACTTGATTGATGCAAGTGAGTGATGATCTGTATAGTATTAACTTTAAGATGGCATCTCAAGACTTTGCACTGTTTAGCTCAGTGACTGAGAAGGGAAAAAAGAGACTGTCACTTCACTTGACAATTTCTTTTTTATGAAGATGGTAACATAGTCCTATATATCCACAGACCACAGGTACACTACAACCAAATGTAGTTCCCCTAAAGAAGTATTACAACTTACATCTTGTAGTTCAATTCTATTCCTTAAAAAAAGTCTAAAACATCAAAAATATCGTATGTTTGAGATAATAGATTTTGCTCACACCAAGAATAAAAGGGCCTAAGAAATTCATTTTGAAATTCCGTAAGCTGTTCTGCACATCCTCAAAACATCTCATGTTCCTCTCAGTCCAAACTGACCACCAAATGCAGGCCAGGATAATCATCCATCTCTCCTCCTCCTTATTCACATTACCATCCATATTCCAACAACATCTGCTATGCTTCCAGGTTTTACCCACCTGATTCCTTTCAGCCTGATGAACATTCTCCACAAACTGTGGTGACCATTTACAATGCAAAAAAAGATAGGCTGATTGCTTCTGCTTGTTCCCCACAAAGAAAGCCCCTTCAAACTAGTTGCTGACCCCTCTCGTTCAGATTTTCATGTGTCGGACAAAATCCAGATGAAACAGTTTACTTTGTAGAGAATTTTTTATTTTTATATCATCTTACAAGGCCAATCTTTTTCCTGCATCACTGCTATATTCCAGTTACTTATATGCAGATTTGAAAGAGAAATTACCCTTCATGTCTTTGGTCCATTCCAGTCTGTCTACCCTTTAATTAATATTGTTGAAACCTGCTACCCTTCCCATCTCCCAGTCATTTAAATATCTCCTCGGGTGTTCACTTGACAATTGCTAAAAATAAACTGAGTTGGGCAAAAAAAATTCCTTGTACACTTATTTCAAATTTTCAAAAGTTTATACTTATATTTCAGATCAAAATATGCAAAAGCAGGGATGGCACCTCCGAGTACACACCCAGCTGTCAGCCTGTCACTGTCACTGCCTGGCGCTTCTATTTGTGTCAACCCTCTTCTTTTGCTTTTTTTTTTTCCCTATAATTGTAATGTCCGGAACAATTTGTGTGCACCTTCACTAATTTCACAAGATACCTGACAGTCTGACACCTCCCATCAACAAGGTTGGTAATTCTATCCATCAAGGTTGGGACAGATGGGAAGAGATCACCTAGTGTTTTTGTCTTTCTGTAATTTGAACATGAGACCTCATGGTTCTCCAATCACCCACTTCATTGACCACTAGGCCACAACCTTGACTACATTTCTACCAACCCACCTCTAACTCCTATGTTTTTTCCCAGTTCAGTCAGGAGGTTCTTTATGAATGTGGTAAGAGGGTATGACAGAATGAATTTGATTCTACAAGTAACAGGGTCAGCGTGTAACTTTGTTGCACTTTTACGCACTAGTGAATAAGATGGAGAAGAACAGTATGCGGCAATCAGCATAGTGGAAAGAGGAACAATGGAGAAAATAGGAGGAAGACATACACATACCCAATCCCACTTGAATAAAAAATTAACAAAAAATGTAAGAATTCAACGTAGTTTCCATGAACTACCGCCACCTACACTCACTCCCTGCTTGAGAGATTTTTCAAGTACTTACAACACACAATTCTTCACTTAGTTCTCCAATGTGCATACACTTCCCACAGTTCTCGAGAAAAGGTAAATGTGGGAAGAACCATTTAACTTTCTAGAAAATATACATCACAAACATTAACCTTTTCAATAAGGCTTAAGAGTCTAAATCTTACTTCATCCTTAACGGGTGCCAAGACCTCAGCAATAATTTTATACTGAAACTAACAGTAACCTATCAGATCTTTTCAATTAGAATCACTAATGCGGACTCCTTCCCAAACTCTCACAGTAGAAAGTGATCATCCTGCCGGGATTTTTACTTCAAAATCATCACTTGATATAAAGTAGACCTGTAAAGTTTCCATTATATAGCGTGGAAGGAATACAGCCATAAGAATGCAGAATTCCAAGATACCTCATAGGCACACAGGGTTTCGAGCTCCTCCAACAAAAAAATCAGTACTACATTTGGCAACAAGAGAAATTGGAAAGGAGGAGGAAACTTCTTGATTAATATTTTTTCCCAACAGTTTAGCTACAACTTGATGCGCATGTAAAAGCCATACTCAAAAGCTTGGAGGTAGATTACTTCCTCCGTTCAGTCCACTTCAGGTTGGTAAAAAGAATTGATGTGGGTCTCAACCAACCAAAATAGGAAATGCAATCTACAAATTGTTTATAAGAAAACATACACAAACCCATGTCATGTAATTTCCCCGTCTTCTCTAGTCTTCCATTTTCTGTTCCAACCAAGATAATCTAAGACTAAATCAGTATAATCTAATGATCAATTTATCATGCAGGAAGCTTTTGCCTCATTTGTTTACATTAAGATTAAAAAGTTTGAATCTAAATACACATCTTAATATTAAGATGTGCATTACGATCTAAATGTATGAATTTGAATGCACATTTGAATATTAAGATGTAGCCTCTAGACTTTTAACTATAATAGTAGAACATATGATTAATAGTATATGTCCCAACACAAACATGCTTGATAATTTTTAATTATTTCTTTTAGTGTGATCCATTTCACGGAGTTGTTGAAGATGTCAAAATAATGGGAGACTTGTGAAGTTGAAAATATGACTTGGTGTGTGCAAAAATCAATTTAATCGATAAATCGGAAAAAAAAAATATTGGTTTATCGATATTTGGTTATTGGGTCAACGATTTTGTAAATTTTTTTATTGGATTATGAGTGTAGTTTCTGATTTTATGATTTTGATTAATATTTGAACTGATGACCCAATAAAACATTATTAAAGTTACTATTTTAGTTATACTTGTATAATAGTGACTTTAATATTTTACCAACCCTATATTCCTAAATTTGAATATTGCTTTTGGTCATAGCAACACAAACTAGCCTGACTAGAGGCGAAGCCAAGATTTAGAGTTTATAGGCTCCGGATTTTAGTTCTTTAAAGTTATTGGGTTTTAGATTTATAATGTCTACATATTCAATAATTTTCTCAATACAAATATATAATTTGAACCAAAGCTAGTGGATTTGGCCGAACCCAATTAATGAGCTGGTCCGCTCCTACTAGCCTCTCTATTGTGACACTTTCTCTCTTCATGCCACAAACTACTACTTCCTCCTCCCTCTCAATTTTAGATTTAATTGTGCAAAGACAAACAATTAATGCTGTTTCACAATGTAGAAATTTGCATTGCACTTACATTCTTGATACTATTTCTATTTTATGAGTATTTTGTATATATGATTGTGTGAATATTTTCTTATAGGTTAAATCAGAAATCAAATCGTTAAGGACCAAAAATTGATTAACCCAAAAAACAAGTGATTTTTCACCATGCCCATCAAAATCTCCAAGTAACTTGAAGACTAGAGTTTCTATGACAACTGTAATTCCCAAATGTGCAAGCCAAAGTGTAGAAGTAACAGGAGAAAAAAATTGGTATTTTGTTGAGAAAGAAAAGTGAGCAGTGTAAAATTTTGCTGAGAAGAGACGTTTTATAAGGAAACAAAACAAATGTCACTAAATAGGCTGCATCAAAATGATTAAGATTCAAATCTTAAAAACAAACACACTTAATGGAGTGATTCTGAATAAATAAAATCCAAAACCTTAAAAACAAATGCACCTGATGGATTGAATATGAATATTTAAGGTTCAATGGACAGAATATGAATGATTAAGACTTAGGCCTTAAAAACAAATGTACTTAATGGAATGAATCTGAATGATTAAGATGCGAACCTCCATTAAGTGCAAGATGCTAAATGGAAACCATTAGTTAACCTAACATGTTCACAACATGTGATATCTCACCAATATAGACTATATAATAAATCAGATCCAAAATGACCAATTGTCATGCAGAAAGCACTCAATAGAAACAACTAGCAAAATGCTGACTGGTTAAAGCTTCAGTTGACCTTAAAAATTCAGAAGAGTTGGAAAGAGAAAACAACCTTTATGAAGACGCAACTCTCCTGGACTTTGTTTCTTGACTGGTGGCTTTCCATTTGCATTCTCAGCTTGTTCTCTCTGCTTTTCTTTTACTTTAAACAACTTAATCATGGTCCCTACATGATAAAACATATAACATAATTAGAGCATGAAAGACCATCAAAGTACATGAAGCTATTTTCACATCTTTTTTCTTTCGTAATAACCACATAACAACCTTCAAATACATAAAATTTCCTGAAGTTATATCCATGAAAACCCTCTATTCTTTCTTTATGTATTTTATAAAGATTCCATTTGCACGTTCCAAATTGTGAAAATGGGTCATTTCTTTCCATAAAAGAACAAAAAAGGTGTTCATATTTTGTATTCGAATTCTCAAGATCACCTATTTATACCCCGGTGATTGATCATTTCTATCGAGTTAATTGTTAACAAAAGTAATACAACAGTCTTACCCACAAGCTACGTTGCTCAAACTCTTCACAAATTCCAATTGGTGCACGTCGGATTCTCCAAAAGTACTGAATTTTTGAAGAATCCAACATGGATGCAGCACCCAAAGTGAAAATCCGCTCCAACTTAGCCCATGAGAAAACTGACCAACATAAAAAATTCTAAACCTAGTCGGTGCAAGCTATGACCCAAGTCAAAAACTGAAAATTTTAGGAGAATCGATAAGCAAACAGTCTCCAGAAACTAAAATTGAAACAAACCCAGAAAAAAAAAACCTATAACACAAGAAAAAAACAATCAGTTCAGATCAAAACACACCAAAATTCATTGATTAAAAAAGCTTAAAACACTCATCAAAACAAAGGGTTTCCACAGATTAAAGCAACTAACAGTAATCTGATCGATTCTACGATCTGGGTACCAATCAAAACACCCAAAAATTCACTGAATCTAAAAAAGGATATACAGCTACAAGTAGATAAAAACAGTTTGAAAGAAGAAAACAAACCTGCTTAGATGAGATGGAGAAGAAACGGGTGTTTTTGTGATCTCAGGTTTGCGTGAAGCAGCAAAAGGATTCTTTCTTCTCTCTTATGAAATTTTGATGAGAGAGAATCTGAACAACGAAAGGAAGAAATAGGCTGGACGCCAGTCCAACCTTTTATATCATTTCACTCCACAACCACAAATACTTGTATTCTACAAAGGTCTATACATCAGTAGGCTCGTTTTGTAGCTCGATAAGAAATAAATTATATCATTATTTTTATATAATATTTGATTGATAATTTATAAATTACATAATTTATATGTGTGTGTATCATTTGATGTTAGATATAAATTATACTCTCTCTTAGGGATGATAATAGGGTGGAGCGGGTGTAGGATATGATAGGTTTAAAATTACGTGGGATAGGATGGGTGTTGGGGAATTGAAGTAACAATTTTTAAAATTGAAGTACAAAAGGAGTTGTTATGTTGTCTTACAAATTTGTTTGCCGAGGTTAGCAATTGCCTTATGCAAAATAAAGTAAAGCCCAATAACTGGGGGACTTGGGCCTATTTCTTTTGGGATGATTGATTTGCCTTCAATTGAAAATTGGACAAATTACGCGGATAAATAAATATATATTAGTTAATTAGTTAACATAGTTATAATTTGAATTAATTATGGCTCGCGACAAACATCTAACTGTAATTACAATTTGAGTTTTTTGTAATTCGCATGATTTATACAAACGTTTGCACAATTATACAAAAACAGTGTGTGAATCAAATTGTATATTGAAATATACAAACGTTGTACAAAAGTTGCAAGTTGTAAGTGAATTATACAAACATATACAAATGTTGCGCGAATTATACAAAAATTGTTATAACTATAGTTACGGAACATAATTACCCAAATTATAACTATGAAGCATAATTAAGGTATTTTTGAGTGGTTATATATGAAAAATCCTCTTAAAAATACATGAAAATTTATATAAGTGTGTTATATTAAGAAAATATTTATTATTTATAATAATAATAATAATTTTTTTGGGGGGCTAAACCCTTATAATATATGTATAATACAATTTATTGACTTGTAAATGTATTATAAATTGCTCCTTTACGTAATTCCATCTCAGCAGGAAAATGCTCCGAGTCTTCTCCCACCGTGCTAACATGAGTCTTGGCTTCATCTACATATGTTTTATCGCTTTAATATATACCATCGGGACATCTTTAGCCTCCAGACGATATCCCTCGATATTTTGTCATAGGCCTACTCAAGATCAATGAACACCATATGTAGGTCCCTCTTTCTTTTTCTATATTTCTCCATCAGTCTTTGCACAAGATGAATTATTTCAATAGTCGATTGCACCGGCATAATTTCGAACTAATTCTCTGAAATGGACACTTCTTTCCACCGCTCTCTTCCAGACTTTCATAGTGCACTCTATTTATGTCAATCCTATCCAATAAAAAAAAACCCTCCTTTTCTCAAAGGTCAATCTAAGCACTCATGCCTGCAGACCCCTCGATTCTCTTTCTAGGCTTAACAATTTCATATTTCTGTAATTGATACAATTTTGGATATCACCCTTGTTCTTGTACATTGAAATCATTGTACTCCACCTCTATTCATCGAACATCCTAACTATCTGTAAAATACATTAAATAATCTAGTCAACCACTCCATACCTACCTCGTCAATGCTCTTCCAAAATTCCATCAGAATCCCATCGAGTCAGGTCGCCCCTCTTGCTCACTCTTCAACCCTAAAAACACTTACAGTACCCAAAATTTCAACGACTATCAAAGTTTGTCAAATCGCCCAACACAATATCTCTGTTCCCTTATGCTTGCTACTTTTGTTTAATAGAGGCATATCGTCCATCAAAATTTATACTTACACCAAAATTTATTTAATAGAAAAAAAAAGAGACAAATTTGAACCATTTCTAATAAGTATATGAAAGAATAAATTTCAGCCAACAGATGTAAGAAAAAAAAATTTAAACCATATCTAAAACGTTTGAGAATATTTTAGAAAATTTTCATTAAAAGTGTTATCGGCCAAAAATACTTTAAAGGTCCAACTTTATCACACCTATTTATATAAAGTGGTCCATTAATACAATACTCTATTTCAGCAACATTCTTCCATTATTACTATTTTTTTAAGCTTACTTTCTGCTGAAAAATTGTACCACAAATCTCGGGGGGGGAAAATGAGATCTATGAATCTTGTTGATTCATGGGCACAAGCTTGTTTAAGTTTCAATAAAACTTTACCCTATAAATCCTTTAATGGATTCATGAAAATTCCTCTGAAAAATCCAAGATTTTTGAGACAAACAAGACCCTTTTCTTCTATGAGTGTTTCAGCTATTGTTACCAGAGAAGATGAGAAAGTTTCCAAAGAAGAAGAAGCACAAATGGAACAGCAATTCAATTTCAAGGTTTACGTAGCTGAAAAGGCGATTTCTGTAAATAAAGCTTTGGATGAGGCTATTATGGTAAAAGACCCACCTATGATCCATGAAGCAATGCGTTATTCCCTTCTCGCCGGTGGGAAGAGGGTCCGGCCGATGCTCTGTCTCGCCGCTTGTGAGCTTGTTGGGGGAGATCAGTCTAATGCCATAGCGGCTGCTTGCGCCGTTGAGATGATACACACTATGTCCCTCATTCATGATGATTTACCTTGTATGGATAACGACGATCTACGCCGTGGAAAGCCTACGAACCATAAAGTCTACGGTGAGGATGTGGCGGTCCTCGCCGGAGACGCTCTCCTTGCTTTCGCCTTCGAGTACATCTCCACCGCCACAATCGGAGTTTCTCCGTCGAGGATCCTCGCTGCCGTCGGCGAATTAGCGAAATCCATCGGAACGGAAGGGTTAGTAGCTGGACAAGTAGTGGATTTAGCTTGTACTGGTAACCCTAATGTGGGATTAGAAACGCTCGAATTCATTCACATACACAAAACGGCGGCGTTGCTGGAAGCTGCCGTCGTACTCGGAGCAATCCTCGGCGGCGGAACGGATGAAGAAGTGGACAAGTTAAGGCGATTCGCTAGATGCATCGGATTACTGTTTCAGGTAGTGGATGATATCCTTGACGTGACAAAGTCGTCGGAGGAGCTCGGAAAAACCGCCGGAAAAGATCTGGCGGTGGATAAAACTACATACCCGAAACTGCTGGGACTGGAAAAGGCTAAGGAATTTGCGGCGGAGCTCAACCGTGAAGCTAAACAACAGCTGGCGGAGTTTGATCCACACAAAGCTGCTCCATTGATTTCTCTGGCGAATTACATTGCTTATCGTGAAAATTAGCATTTACTGGGAAATTTTCTTTTATAATTTGAATCTTGATTTATGAAAATAATCAAAATTCGGATTTTAGCCGCGGAATCAATCATTAATACTTCACGTGAATGTGATAACACGGAATTTAATTATTTATATATTGCTTATTCTACCTTCTACTTTACCTTTGCTGTACAAATTGATATATTGTACGTAATGTGCTGAATTTTATACCTAATGACTATAATACTATCAAACATAATATTTGTTCTTAACTAGCAATAGATCAACCTCTAAACTCTACTTGAATTCATTTTTTTTAAATCGATGAAGTAATATTTTTAAAATTTTATGTCAAATTAAAATTGAACAGTATTTGAAAGTTTTGAAGTGATAGGTGGACCACATGAGGACGATGGGGTTATAAGAGTCTCGTAGAAAACGAAACGAAATCTGAATCACATGCAATAGCAATAAGGTTGTGGTGGAGCCACCACATCTATTCAATTGACATTCCCTTGGAAAATTATGTTATCTAGTTAAGGAGTGGTGGAAAATTATTTCTTTCTTTTTTATATCTTCTAAATTAAAATTTTCATTTTCATCCCTCAATGAACTAAATTCTTTTATTTTGATTATTTTTTTTTTGTGTATTTTACTTCTTTATATTTTGATATTTTTTGACATCACAGGATGAATCAAATTCCTCCACATTTAACTATTATCTCTACTTCGAGCTATTGATATGGGAAAAAAATATTAAGTGAATTTAACAATGAATTCTACAAATATCGAACACCGACTGAATTAAGTGAAATTAAAAGTTATCTTGATTATTAGTGTAGAATTAAGTGAAATCAAAAATAAAAAATGATTATTAGTGTAGAATTAAGTGAAATTAAAAAATCAAAAAAAAATCAGCGCCGTTGCCGGGGATCGAACCCGGGTCACCCGCGTGACAGGCGGGAATACTTACCACTATACTACAACGACCTAGTTGTTGGAAGTATCCTTCAGACATTATCTGTATTCGTGTCATGCAAAATAAAGAATTGTAATCATGAAAGAATTGTCATATTATTGTCATATACATTACTTCCTCTGTTTTAAAATAAGTGATGTTTTTAGCTTGACACACTCCACTCCTTCCTAGAAAATAAGGAGTGCTCTTACTAACTTACCATTAATCAAAGAAAAGCTAATTAATGGTCATTAGCTATGGTAATTTTGGAAGAATAAAATCAATTCATTCTTAAAACTTTAAAACACTCTTTATTTTGAAACAAAATGAAAAAAGCTAAAACACAACTTATTTGAAACAGATAAAGAGTATATGAAATTGAATGAGAGTGTCTTATCTGAAATCCAAACGACATAATGGATATCACAAAGATTTTCCTCATCAAATGGATAGATATTTTTGGTTCCCTCGCAAGAAGCTGCTAAAATCAAACACATAAATGCAAACTTAGGGGTGGCAACTGGGGCATGGCAGGACAGGGCTGGGCTACATGTGTATTTAGAGCATTGAGACAAAATTTCACGGAAACTCAATAATTTTTACAAGTGTCTTATATTTAAATTTACTATAGGCTAGCTCAGCCACTGAGGCTCACCCCACCCCGCCCCATTTACGAACTTGTGATATATACCAGCTCCTACTTTTGAAATTTAAATAATTGAATCTAATAATCTCTTCAAGTTCTTAGAACTTGTGTGTTAAACAAACACCTAAAGAAATCTTCATCCTTATAAGTTGTACTAGTTGATAAGCAAACATCTTCACATCTAATTATGGAAGATATATTTTTATGCACTAACGTAACACGCAAAGCTTCAAAATACTCCTTTCAGAGAATTTTTGCTTGTGCTACTGTGGTGAATGTTGTTTGGCTGCCTTTGAAATAGTGAGATAAAGCATAATTGATTCGACATCACAGAAAGTGATTCCAGAGTCCTGACCTTCCCTGCAGCCGGTTCAAAGCCATTAACAATCACAGTGACAGTGATATTTAAACTTTTCCCGAAGTCCCTCCTGAACAGAAGTAAAATATGGGTCAAAGGAAATCAGAAAGACGCACAATACATTAATCAACCAACCAATCAACAGAAATTGAGCACAACTATGCAGAAATAATCAAGGCATCAAGCAACTTGCAAAGATGAATAACATAAAGACGTACAGTGTTCCATTTCATGACACACAATGGCCAAACCCCAAGATATATATAATACAGAGACGTCAAGGCTAATAGTGGTGAAGGTTCCATAGCATGCTTTCAAAAAAATTTAATAACCACACACTACCAACCAAAGTGCATGCCTTGTTCAATAATGAAAAAACTATGACAACTGCATTCCTAACGGGTATGAATTACCTGCATAAGATTGGTTTACAATCTTCGTGAGGCCCAATGATGCATTTTGAGTTTTAAAGAACAACAAATCTGAAAAGTTTTTAAAAGAGATAAGATACACACATCCTAAACACAAGTGTGCACTTAAATGGCCTTCCAAAATCCAGAACTACAATTACTGAACCTTTTTTTCACAAGAGTGGTTGTCCAGACTTGCTTGAGCGTACCTAGACTAATTCCACAAGATGGCACTCACCTCATACCAGCGACAAGTACATGGTAACTCTATCCACCAAGGTTAGGACAGATCAAGAAAATACCTAGTGTTTTTTACTCTGGGGGGATTTGAACATTAGACCTCATGGTTGTCAATCCACTTCATTAAGGTGTGCCGCAGCTTGTAACTAAAGCATGAAAAACTTCAAACAGCTTCAGTTTGTCAATGTTTTTTTTTTTTTTTTTAAAGATTAAGGTTTCAACTTTTAAAATGAGAGGAACTTAGCAACTGTGGTTACAATTACAAAGGTTCAACCATGAACCAGTTTTTGCTCTCAATCTCGAAAACTCCTATCACAGTAGAAACTGAAACAAAAATAGAGATTTCTAGGCTACCAAGGTCCAAGAATCATTCAAGGGCTCACGAAGTTGTTGAATTGTAAAAATGTACTCCGGAAAGAGCATGAGTTGGATTTTTGTGGCAGACAACCATTCATTGAGAGGACAATAATGCATGCTATCCATCTTTCCTAGTGTTTCATCATAGTTGTTGCAACAGACCTCTACAATTTTGGGGTATCAAACAATAATACTTGGGAAAATGCTTGTTTCTAGAGAAGAAAGTTGAAATGAAATTATAGCAGACAAAAGTAATTTGTACTTCTTTTAGCATGCCTAAACTGCCATACTAAAGACAAGCAGACATTCAGGAAAAAGGATAATGCACCCCAACCCAGAAACAAAAAGAAGGAAAAAATATCAAAAACCATCTCATTCAAAAGTAAAGAGAAAACATTCATAGGCTGGATTTAAATAATAAGCCAACCGACGCACCAAAATGTCAGCTGACATCGCAAGCCATCAGGGACTTCCTTAAAGTCTATACTCTCTGCCTGCAAGCAATCACAATGGTAAAACCCGCTGAATGCGCTGGTCCATCGCATAAGTTATGAACCCTACATACCGAATGACACATGAAGCTTCATCTAACAAGATCATTATTATGGAGAAAAGTGATTTGGCAAAATGATAAAGAACAATAATCACATCTCTTAATCTTCTATTGATACTTAAACAGAAGGGAGAAAACAACTTACAAAGGGAAATCCTCCGGAAGAAATGTTGTTGGGACTGAAACTTCCCAGTAAGAGGCATTCCTATCAGGATATATCAATTTTCTGTTGTCTTACTAACAAAATATCTCGACTCCTGAAAATGAAGAGGTTCATTCCCCCAAGAAGTCCAGCCAGGTATCATTTCTCTAGCGAACAGTTCAACGCAACGAGCAGGCACACACCCCGGCACATAATCTAGCAGCAGCTCTAATCCATGTAGGAAAGAGAAATTATAAGACAACAAATCTTACAGTAAATAGTAGAAAAGATCAATGATATGTCTTCCCTCGCCATCCCTCTTTCCCAACCCAAAAACTAAAGACCAACTAAAATTGGGAAGGGAAAAATCGACAATATTCAAAAAAGGGGGAAAAAATCAAATGAGGACCAGAAGAGTAGCATCTTTGAATATTACAGGTTACCTCCAATGGGGGGTTTCCTTGAATAATCACCAGGAACACTAATGAACACTCGATTATCTGGTATAGGATTCAATTTTGTTGAATTCACAGAATGTGTATCCTGCAAAGAAATGGCAAAGTGATGAAAAGAGCAATCTTCAACGAAGGCAAATCCAATGCAGGGGACAAGTTAACCTTTCTGTCACAGTAACCTAGGAGAAGACATTCATATGGTCGGTGATGAAAGAGGTCCAGTTCACCAGTCAACATTCCATTGGATTTAACCTGCAACAAAAAACACATAGATACATAAGCACATACTTCAATATATGAATTCCTCATCCACTTATCTCTCAGGATACAAGGCAGTTTTAAGATAACCTCAGAATTGTGGAAAAATATGATACCTTCAACCAGAAAAAGCTAGCAGCATATGTTACTCCCCATTTGGGAAATAGATCATTTTCCACAAAACTTCGCAGCTTCTCTCTGTTGGTAACCCACAATGCAACAAGCGCTCCAGAGGTATGACAAAGTTCCTTGATGGGGAGCAATAAGAAGTATCGGTTGGGCAAAGTTGGGTACCTGCAACCACATGTAGTTGCATATTGAATAGAAGCAGTCTACAAACATACCTCCACATCTAACAGCTTGAGCTTCTAACGTAGAAGTCAGACAACTATTGACTTCATTTTATAACTTAAGAGGAAATCAAAACATACAATATCTTTGTTCAACTACCCTTCTATGTCTATCTATAAACTACCCCCCACCCTACCCCAAAATTCAAAGAGAAAAGTCTCCTGCAGCGTGTACATGATACGAATTGTTCAACTGACAGTTTTCAGGAAAAAACATTGCAGAGGGTGGTACCTCCGGAAAATGAGTGCTAGGCAGGCTAGTTGATGATCTAGACACAAGAGAGACAAATCTGAGATAGGATTAACACGCACCTCAGTTTCTGATGAGCACTGCCATTTTCCCAAGGGGGGTCTATAACTATGAGATTGAAGCCACAATCAGAATCAGCTGGAAAAAAAACACCAATCAGAATTTAAGCAGATGACTCCCGTATTCAAACTTATGCATGACGAAACTAGTATTTTTGGAAGGCAATGAGGATTTCTGCCATTAGACTGGATACTTCTCAATATATTGCAGGTCCATGCAAATGAATTTAATAAGCATTTGTTCTGTAAAGTAGGTCCACGGTCAAACACACAGAAAAAAGGATCTTAGCTCATTACCTGGGATTAAGTTGTCAATCTGCTGCATATCAGACTTCAAGCCACAAGAACAATAAAACCCAAAAAGTCAGATTAGAAATCCCTTCCAGATAAATTAGATTCAAAGAAACCAAAACCAGAAAATGAGAAAAACTGAAAGCGTAAACCCTAATGACTCTGGATTACAAATTTCATGAAAGAAAATAAAACAGCATGTCTCAGGAAGGCAAATATCAATTTCATTTGCATGAACCTACAAATAAAGTTAATAATGAAACAACCAAAGAAGCATCTGCTTCATATCATACCATATAGAAACAACTCCTTCGGGGAATAATATACTTGTGATTTAAAATATCAGCCTCTATATCATAGTTTTCCTCATTGGCAATTAGATTATTAAACACAGGGGTCACTCTTTGCTCAATACTCTGAGCAAGCGGAGAACCTGAAAAACAACACAGAAGACCTTTAGAAAACATAACCATGCCAGGACCACAAGAAATAAGCTAACAGTTTACTGAAACTGAATTGAAATGGATAAAGAGTGAGCCTTGGCACAACAGTGAATTGCTCCTTTAATGGCCAGGAGGTCACAGAGTCAAAGTGTGGCAACAGCCTCTTTTGCAGAAATGCAAGGTGAGAACTGCATACAGTATCCACCCGCTCTCATTATCACCACAGTAGTCAGAGAGGACTACAGACATGAGCTGAACGCATAAGCCTTTCTTACTGAAATGCACTGTAAAAGTTTTGTGTAAGTTGAGCAAACCTTCATTTTGTAAAGTTTTATCATCTTGTTGATAATTGAGAACAATCTCATACAACGGAGCTTGCCAAACACCTCCGAGCTCTAGGAAGGAAAGCTCACTTTCCTGCGACAACACCTTACATTCCCCCACAGCACATCCATCGTTCCTCAAATTTCTCAAAACTTTCAAAAGATCAGTAGCTTCAAGTAGCAATTCATGCGCTTTCAACAAGAATGGCTTCACCTCCTTCAATACAATCATGTCACACTTTAATGCACAGAAAATAAGCAGCTCTAAATTGAATATAGCAGGTTAACTTTTTTCGGAAATGAGTTTATAGTCAACTTGAAAAAAATGTTAAGTCGAGCTGTGTTTTCAGTTATATTCCTCCTCACCATTAACTTGAAACTTTTGAATGATAAATTTAAGAGTTAATGGTAAAAAACACACCCGAATTATCATTTTTGTAAGTTCCTTGCTGAACTATCATACATTCATTTTTCCTACCTAAGTATCATCAACTATTTATCAAAACACATCTGCTATCACTTCACGTAGAAAAAACAACTGATATTTGGTGAATTTCAATAAACGTTTTTGGTTATAGTTCAAGTAATAAACTCGCACACTTGATAATTTATTTCACACTTAAAATGTGTTTTTCATCCTTTGCTCTAAATTTGGTGGTACCTGGTGACGACGATCAGCGACTTGTTCGCGCTCGTTGAGAGATTGAAGCTTCTTCTTCTTCTGTTTACGTTTACGTTTTCCATTTCTAGAATCTTCGGGAGCTTGTGGAGATTCTGTCGAATGTGAGGAATCGAAGAATCGGATGTAATACGTAGAAGGCGAAACCCTAAACCGGGTATAAGAACGGTTGAGGATTCGAACCGGGTCGATGAAGAAGGCGTTTGAGCTTAACTGATAAATTCCTGTTTCCATGAATTCATTCTCTTTCATCTTCAGAATTTGGGAATTCTTCTGCTTCTGCTTGAGAACTCGCTTGTTGATCGGGAAAATGCCGGCGGGAAGCGGGAAATATTATTTGCATTATGGTCCTCGTATTTGCTATAATTTCCGTTAAAGTCCTCAAAAATGTTTTCTTTTCACCTCCCGTACACGTTTTATTGTATTGTATTGTTAATTTAAATACAATATTTATTTTGATTGTCACTTAAATTTTATTGTACCATTTAAATTCATCGTTAGGTAATGACAAAAAGACTCATTTTGTGTAACAATCGATTTGATGTGATCGCGTCATTACGTTAATATTTTTTTTTCTCATTTTGACTTTATTTATTATTTAATAATTATACTTTATCATTTATCTTATTTTTTCATAGTAGCTCTATAATTTCTTGTAGGTTTATTATTCAAATTATGGATGTGTTACATTATGTAATAGCAAAGAACATTAAAATCTATCCAAACATTGTATTTAGGGTTGTCAAAATGGGTCAACCCAACCCAACCCTAACGGGCTAGAGAGTCAAGTGGGCTAGGACGGGCTGGCCCTTTTAACTAACGGGCCTATAAAATAACAACTCAGCCCTACGCGGGCCACGAGTTGGGACGGGTTGACCCTTCAACTATAATATGGACAATATAAAGTTCGTTAAAGTTACAAATTTCATTTCTCTTATTGGTATCCCAATTCCCAACCTCAATAGATCTAAAATTGCACGAATTTGGTAATTAATCAAGTAGAGATGAAGAGATGATTAACGAAAAATAATGTCCTAGAAACATTATGTATATGAATAAACATAACGTCATAGCCTATAGGTATTGTTCTCATTACTTGAGCATATTTACCACTAATGCATAACATAATTTGGAAAATTTACATATCTGACAATCTAAAATTTCACAAATTAAGCATCAATCATTAAAACAAGTTTTGATAAATAATTAAATATATAATAAATATTTCTAAAATTCGCGGGCCACGGGTTGGCCTTTGAGGCTCACGGATTGAGCCTATGAGGCCAGCGGGCCAAACTAGGAAGGGCTAAAAAGTCTCGTTCATAAATGGGCTAAAAATATTTAGCCCAACCCCATTTAGTTCAAGGGGTGGGTTGGGTCGGCCTCACGGGCCAAGCCCATTTTGACAGCCCTAATTGTATTTATTAAAGGAGAAATTACAGAAATACACAACATTTGAAAACTTAATTACAATTATTCCCTACCATTTAAAAAAATTACTAA
>JBCEWC010004377.1:0-27512 GCA_038996855.1 Solanum aculeatissimum | reverse complement strand
TCATGATAATTGCATGACATAAGATAAAAGGGTATACTCTATACCAACATTAAACAATTTAGATATAAATAAAAAGGGAACACCATAATTGAATAAAGTCCATGCCATCCATAAAAGAAGGTAAAAAAGTTAGATTATATATATATTTTATACGCTTAATATACTAAAATTTGGTGTTTTAATTGGGCACAAAAAGCATACACATTAACAAATGTGTTACACAGACTATAATCAAAATGAATATATCAACATCATATCAATTTCATCTCAATATCATATTAGTTTCATTCCAACTACTACAATAATGGAGAAAGATTGAAATTATACCAATATCATGCCAATTGCAGGGCAAAAGATAAAAGGATATGCTCTTTACCACCATTGGTGAGAAAGGGCTGGAAAAAACTTGAACTCAATTCCTACGATAATGAATATGAGTGCAATATATATAGATAAAAAAACAGATACACCTAAATTAAATAAAGTTTATGTTGATTTTGATTCAAATCAAAATTGGAATTAGAGTTCAAAACATCGTTCAAAGGAGATTCCACCATCTTCTCCTTCAATTTTTTGCCCCTTTTAACATAAAGAAGTTAGATTTTTTTTTTCTAGCCATTGACCTTTTCTTCTTAACTGAAATTTGATTTTTCTTCAATTGTATGACATTGTTCTTTATCGAAGTTTGTGTTAAAATTTAAAAACTTGATAGTTTTACTTCAACATGATTTTCTTCATCGACAATCTTATGACTCTTCCTAGGTATAAAAAAAACTTTTTGATTCTTGTTCATGACATTTAGGTTTTTTATTGCAGAGAGAAGATGAGAAACGATAGAGTTGAAGGAGTATTGTACGAATTTTTTTCTTCAAAATCTTAAGAAGAAAGATGGAAAAGATGTGAGAGAGAAAAAAATATTTTTGACTTTGATGATATGGAAGTTAGAGAGACGTGTGGGATTAGATAACATATCCCTAAATTGTAGCAATTAATTAGTACAAAAGGGAATTGACAACTATTTTTCTCTCTCATGGATATTATCTTACTACCATTTAATAATCACTTAAAAAATAAAAAAATAAATATTATTTAAAATAAAATAGAACTGTTATAACCTGTAATAAATATTTTATTAGTAGTAATTATTTAAAAGTAGATTTAAAAGCTGTAATATTTACTCTTAAATCAATATGTGGGATGATTTTCTCTATATTTTTTTGTCTAGAAGATATTTGATAATTAAAATTAGGTGTTTGATCTGAGTAGTTGATACATGAAGAAAGATTTTCCATTCACACCATCATAAGCTCGGATTCCCATTATTTTCATAATGACGCAACAAAATTAATTTAATCATACCTTATCTTCTCTGTTCTTTTGAAAACGGAACTAACCAAATGGAACTAAGAAGACATGGAACTAACCAAACGATGATTTCTCCGGTAGCATCAACCACGAAAATAGAAAAGGAATTCAATGATATTGAATCCATAGTTTGAATTTGTTTTTCTAAAAGAATCCAATGAGTTTTTTAATGAAAAATAAGTTTATTAATTAGCTTAATTTATGGTTCAAAATTTATCTCTCCTTTTTCTGAAGAAATTTGTTAGGTTTTTTATGAAAAAAGTTTGAATGACATTAAATAACTTAATTTATGGAAGAGAGAGAGTAACTACAATTAACATGTATCAACAAGTGACTTTTTGAAGGAATTTTTGGTAAATTTGAAAAGAGTAGGAACAAATTGAAATTTGCTCCTTACACAATGAGATTTGTATAAGTTATACAAAAATACAAATAAAACATGAATTTTAACGAAGAACAACACATGAAGAAAAAATACAAATATATATGTCTGATGAAAGAATAATAATTTTTTTTTAAAAAAAATGGGAGTGGGGAGGGGGATAATGGAGAGGGGATTACAATACAGGGATTCGAACCCTCACCAATATGGTGGGAGTTCAGGTAATCTACCAACGGAAAGAATAATAATTGTAATCATCAATAACAAAAATATGCAGGACGAAATTGAAATAAATATTTTTATAAAATGAAATAACAATTGTTCTCTTCAGAATTATGCTCACTGTCAAGGAAACGTATGTCTTTGAGCCATGATGATGACATTGAAGCGTCTGTTAAGAGAGGCGAGGTGCCCAAGATGTTTTGTGCCTCGCTTCACGGCTTAAGCATGCTTTTTACGACACTGATGATAACGAGAAAATAAAAAAACAAAAGGTTCCCATGATAGCCAAAGATATATAGAATGACAGAGAAGTAGGACTAACCAGCAAAAGCGTTAGACCACTCTGAGAATCTAAGTTGCTCGGACTCTCCAAAAATGTTGCCGCACCCGTGTTAGATCCTTCAAAAATACACTATTTTTGGAGAATCCGACACACGCCCGTTGATATTTCTGAAGAGTCCGAGCAACATAGCTGAGAATAACAGAACCAAAATTTCAATACATTTTGTGCTAACTAATGAAAGTAATCAAGAATAATTCCCACAAATTTGCTACCTAAATGTGGCTATGCACATTACTAAGAATGATGACTATAACAGTATACAATGTTTTAACAAATACGCAGTACGCTAAGCTAGATATGTTGAAAAGAATATCCGAGTCTGTTGAATCCTAAATTGGAACATGTCTCTTCCAGTAGACTACAAAAATTATTTAAAATATTATTGCTTTCTGGTAATGTTCTTTTTATAGTAGAAGGATTCCTTTAGGTTATAACAGCTTGTACTTCCTCATTTCCATTTTTTTTTTAATTTTCTTAGGTAAAGTAATATTGTATGCAGTTTATTGAGAATTTTTTGAGATATTTTGTTGAATTTTGAATGGTTTGTTGCTATGCTAGTTGAGAGAACTGATAATTAAATGTTGCAGGTTATAGTAAATGTTGTAGTTTCTCTCCTAAAGCTAGCTTGTTTTTCTTCGATACCTAATTAGACAGAACTACATGAAAGTGAGTAGCTAAAACCAGGGAGACATAATTAATCTATAGAACAGGCAAGAAAATCTAGTCAAAAAAGGGAAAGAAAAAAAAGGAGGCCAATAATTACAAACTTTAACAATGATAAATCAGATGATAAAAGAAAACTATACCAAGCATATAACAATTTAATATGATTTGACCAATTGGCCTAGATATGAGAAAACTAATATAAATGAAAGATTAAAAACTATGCAGAGAAAATCTCCTCCTAAACCAGACTCTTTAAATGACTACATTGTGAATGCTATTGTGTTAATTGTGTTATATAAGAAATAAAAGATCTTCAATTTTACTCTATGGAACAATCTCATCATGAAGACAAAGGACTTGCAAGCGAACTTAACCTTACTTATATGTAAGTTCAATTTGGTAGGCTTCTGTAATGGCTTTATTATGTTTATACGATTCCTTAATGATAGACTCATTCTGCACAATCCTTTTACTAGAGACTACAAAGATCTCCTAGAATTCATTGAGTTTGATGAGCAACTTGTATTTGTATTTGGATTTGGATGTCATCCAATTACCAAGGAGTACAAATTGATCAAGATAGTTTACAACACAAATACCCATAACATACCTTCGAACCTTCATAATGTTATAATGTGGAATGTGGATGCTAAGTAGAAGTGATGTTCAAATAGTTAGCGTTTAGTAGTAGAAAACTGAGCATTGGGGAAGTGCCCTACTTTCTTGACCCCAGTTCAATGGGAGTTTTAGTGAACGAAAGGCTACATTGTTCGAGTAAAGAGAGACTGCAAAATAGACATTTTGCCAGAATCATTGTTTCCCTTGACCTAGATGATGAGGTATTTGGTCAGGTTCCTCGACCTAATTATTGCTAGTATTCTTCAGTTTTGTTTTCTAGGATATTATAAAACAACCTGCTCATTCAACAGATAAACAGGAAGCGAAAGAATAAGGAGAAACACTGATAAACAGCTGCCGTAGAAGGAACGGAGAGGCATTCCAGTGGTCTTTTCATCAGAGAATGAGAAACACAAACAAAAAGCTCAGTCATATGGTCTGGTTCCCCCTTTCCCTGGGAAAAATAAAATAAATAGTACTAGTATATTTTCTATCAAGGTCTCATTTACAGATTGCATTCAACCCACAATTGCAATACGATGTTTATCAAGATTTGTGTATGAGTTATAACTTCTGAGTGGGATTTGAGTCAAACTTTCTTCAATCCTTTCAAATTTCAATGGCTCTTTGACTAAGAGTTCATACTGATGGATCAGTCGATTATCAAGCACTATCATCTTGTCCACCTCCAAACGAAAATCAGTACCACCATCGTTAAGATCATTCCAGCATATTTTATCCATCTATCAACACGATTCCTCTTCTCAATAAGTCTCATTACAGAATTTGATAGCCCCACAGTGTTGAGGACATCTAATGCTTTCCGTTGAGCTCGCTGCAACATATCATTAAATAAGAAACCAAGAGTTCAACCATAGTGGGGAAGACTTAAAGCTTTGACTAAGTTGTGGACACTGACACTATTCATGGCAAAGACTTTTCTTAATAAGAGTAAATAGGAGAGCATCTTACATTATATGTATTACAAGTAAAAGAGCACTCTGGTGGATGAAGCATCTCATGTTCATATAGGGTATAGGAAAGGGCAGCACCCAAGGGGTTTAATGTAGGCAGCCTACCCTAACAAAGCACTGACTCCACAATTCGAATCCTTGATTTATGTGTCACACGGAGACATTTTTCCATTATCCATGGCTCCCCTTCATATGTTTTAGTATTAGTATTAGTATAAGGAGATCTTTTTTTTCACATTAACTTGCGGGTTACCACCCAAGACTTGCATATTTTATCTGAAAATTCTGCAATACCAACTAGGATAAGCAGGTCTATGTGATCAGCCACCAATTTCAGACCATAGATTTGGGACAAGATTAAAAATACTCTCTGAACCAGAGCCAGCCAACAGGAGCTCAAATAACATGACCAGCTAACAGTCCCAATTTCACAATCTTGCTTAGTTACTCCCTTCTTTTTTACTATATTATAAAAGGGAGTTCTACCAGGTGAACAGGCAAGAGGTCAACATGCCTGCCTCGCAATTTAAGGGGTACTCTGGTAATTTCAAATAAAAGAAAAACAATACTATTGGTTATCACGGAATTTGACTGTTGTACATGTAGGATAATATTTTGAATATCATGATTAAATTGCCCCTTGCTGATCATGTCTCACGTAGCTTTTGCTGGTCACCTCTTTACTTTTTCTCTTTGCCAACCACGTGGCTATTTAGTCTTCTAAGAGTTATCTTAAAAAGGAAAATTGGATTGTTTTTTGGTTATTATAAAATCACAATAATCAACAACTTAAAATTTTAAAAAGTCATATTAAAATTTGATTGACTCTTGAAATTTTATAGGTTCCACATAATTAGGGACATAAAAAGTACCATATACTATTTGAAACTGATGAAAATATGCTATCAACAACAATTATTGACAACTTGAAATATTTGAAAAACATATATAAAATTTAGTTGACTCTTGAAATTCTATATGTGCCACATAAATTGGACATAGTAAGTGATATATATTAGCTTAAAGTACGTAAAAAGTACTATAAATCACAGTAATAACAACTTAAAATATTTAAAATCATAAAAAAATTTAAATGACTCCAAATTTCATCTGGGTCACATAAATTGAGACAAAAAAAGCAATATGTATTGGGCCCGTGCTAGCACAGACTCCTGTCTCTAGTTTTATATAGAGAAGAGGCAGTAGTAAAGAGTAAAACTTGACTATCATGCTTCATAAATATTTCAAAAGACAATCTTTCATTGCCGTTCTACAAAGAAGGAAACAAAACACCATCAGCCAATGAGTATAACTTCGAGCCTTCTGTCCTTAAACCAAGCATAAGCAGTTAAAATTTAATTTAGAACAATAAGATGACGCACAGACATCAGTACTACTATTGCAAATGTAGGAATTTTCCTGGGTAAGTAGGAGAGTTTCTCATCAGTATATCAAACTCTGAATTTTAATGCCATTGCAATAACAAAAGAATATTGCATATCTACCCAGTGAAATATGTAACTGAGTGAATCAGGTGCCTGTTTACCTTTTATGTCTAATGTATATAAAAAATGTAAATCAGGTGATCTATTATAAGTACCTTTAAACGGTCCCTTTGCTCACTATATTTTGAAAGAATCGCTGTCCCTGTTGCCAAGGTTTCTTCAAGCATTCTGGATGAGCTACGGGCAGATTGCATTGCTTGAGCTTCGTCATCAAAAATCCTCAAAACATGGGATGAATCACCGCTCTAGAACAATTACAAAAATAAATTAGATGTAATATGTAAGAATACAAAATTATTCATCATATCAGCACAGAAAAGATTACATACAGCTCTCCCAAGTAATTCTGTTCTCTCCCGGACTTCTTGCATCCTTCTCTGATGCCGTAAGTTATATTTATCCAGACTATCTTTCAAAGACTCAGCCTCTTCAGCAACTTGTTCCACTTTCCTGTACAAGTAAGACACAGACTTTCAGTTTTGGAATAATAACTTCTAACTAGAGTGAAAGACTGACTATTAATAAGCATACACACTGCAGAAAAGCATGTACATCTCTTTGACTACACAAAGAGTAAGCAAAAATACACTGGTTTATGAACATTCTGCTTTCTCCAGTGCATCCCATTCCATCATTCACAGTTAATCTATATGAGAAATAAAAGTTGCTGAAGAAGTATAGAACTGACAATGTTGCACTTAGAAAGCCTCAAGAATTACATAAATTCATCATCACTCAACAGTTTATTGATGAAAGGGTTGAGAAACTAATTCAGCCCCATCAAATTTGATGAACCCTAACCTACATTATCTATTAGAATCTCTACAGTTTGACCTTTTTTTCCTCAACACAGTTGTACTTAATTTCAAAAAACTGAACACAAATCCTAACCAAACTTCTCCCATGAAACATGCATTTGCAATATAATCGAGGACATAGACAATTAAAATTGTACGAAATGCAATTGTTTTCAATTAAAAACGATGAATGATTGGATAATCCCAAATCTGGACATATACCAAACTAATCAGGTTTATCTTTCAACAATCTGCTTAGTGATGGATCCTATAAAATCATACAACATCATATTACCTCAAAACTGAGACTTGTACAAATTTGAGCACGTCAAGGAAATAAAGAAACATAAATTTGAGCACGTCAAGGAAATAAAGAAACATTTAGTCTAGTTTTATACTGACTCATAGGAGCATTTACACGTGAAAGATCTAAACTCATTATTTAAAAGGACATGCAACAACAACATACTCACTATAGTCCCACAAAGTGAGGTAGAGGTAAAGTGTTCCATGAGCTTACCCTACCTCAAAAGGTAAAATGACATGCATTGTGCTAAATTTGATTTTAAGAATTCACAGTTTCATCTCCAATTACTGAATGATAGACTTGTCAAGTCTAACTATGTAATATAAAGAATAATATCATCGGCACATGATCAGAAAGCGTGAAATGTTAAATAACAATTTCCCCTTAATCATTCAATCAACTATGCCTCTAATATCAAATCTGTCGGCATATCAGTCATATGAGTCCTCAACTTCTGCTCTATTCAATTCCATTTCTTTCCAATACTTAATTGTTTTCCTCCGAGCCAAATTAACCCTCACAGGAACAGCCGACTTAAATCTCAACTATAGGAATCCTTAATCGAAAATATCAACAAAAGTGAACAAAGAGGCAGTTGAAATCAAAATTCAAATATCACAACTCCAGGAGAACGACAGGCAACCTTTTCCAGAGATCACGTTGAGATTTAGCAGGTATGGAATGCCATTGACGTTCCATTTCGGAGCAAAGTAACTGGATCTGGCTGATATCTTTTCGCAAATCCTCAAGTGATTTCTCTGAAGGATCGTTCACGGCGGCGCCCGATGACAACACGGAGGAAGAAGAGGTGTATTCGAAACGCTCGAGCCTCTCTAAGCCATCTCTGGCTTTCAGTAACAGCCGCCGGGAACTCTGATAGAGCTCCGATAACGTTCCGCCACCGCCGGCGACCTCAACGGACATCGCAATTGTATTTTTGGACCTTTTGGCTCCCGAGGTTTATTAACAATTGCTAAAATTCTACCCTGTAGTTTTGGATATAACAGAAAGGTCCTTGTTTCAAGGCTGCGTAATAACTCCCAAAAAGGATGAGAAGGGTTCATAAACTCGGGACGGTTGTAAAATGAATGTGCGCCTACTATATTTTGTGTTGTATAATGATATCTACAAAATATATTTTGTGCTCGACTAAAGAAATTTTTTGGCCAAGATTTATAATCTATATACATATCCCTTGTTGTAATATGAAATAACAAGAAGAAAAATATTCAATAATAGAGAAATATTACTACTACTTTGTGTTTTTCTCTTTATCTATTCTTTTTAATTTTAATACACTATTTTTATTTTATAACATGTTATCAATACGAATTTGTAACCAAATTCTTCATCTTTGAGTTGTGTTTATCTCTTCCTTGCTAGAAGGTACGTTTCTCTCAAGAGTTAATTTTAACATTGATGCTATGCATATTTGTATATGAATTTTACTGCAGATATACTTAACTGCTCTTGTAGTTATGCTTATACTGCTAAAAAAGGAAAAGTTTGAAAGCCACCTTATTCTACTTGGTTTGTTGATGGATATTGAGACTAAATAATTTGCATAAAATATAGTAAGGCTCTGCTTGGAAGGCCACCTAGTAGTTGGAATTGTTGTAACTACTAGGGTGGTAATTATCACCTTAGTAATTACACATCCTAGTAATTATTCTGTCCTATTTGTCTGTCATAATGTAATTACAGTGTAATTACAAGTGTTTTGATTGATTGTACGAGTGTAATTACAAAATTATATTAAATTTTAAAAATAAAAATTAATTATCTAAAATTAAAAATTTATATTAGACGAATAAGGATATTTATAAATAACATTAAATTAAATAGTTAAGATATATATTATCTTTTGAAAATATATTAATTAATAAATATATATTCTTAACTAATATTATAAAAAAATTAATTTATATTTTTAAATTAGTATATTTTAATTAAATTAATTATAAAAACTAAAAATACAAGTTTTATGTGAACATCATGAACTGCATGTTTGAAAAAAATATATTAAATATATAAATTTAATGTCCTGGTAAAATTGTTAAAATATTTGATTAAAAAGATAATCTATCTACTCTAACTGAAAAATAGATGGATTATAATGTGAAATATCAAGTCAATACTACAAAAATAAATGAAACTAAAAATATAACATAAGTTTTAATTCAAAAAGAAAATTAACATAATACTTGTCACAACCCAATATTCGGGTGAGATGTCACTCACCTATCCCACCAAGGCGAGTCAACCCAAAACCTAACAACTTAACCATAATAGTAAAGCGGAAGATAACAGTCTAATAAGATAGATAAGTGGAAGAGAAACGAAATATAACCATCCGAAGAACTAGTGTCACATGTACAAGCTTCTATGACTAGAATATTCAAATGAAATACATGGAATGATGGCTAGTCCTCAAATAGAACGAAAACATAGAAATGGATCCTCAACGACCTGCTGAAGACATGAGCAACTACCTCACACGTAATCTAGAAACTCGATCCAAAATAGAGAAGTCTAGCAAGATAGACCAGGCTCAAAACCTACAAAAATGTAGCAAGAGGATGAGCACCAAATAACAGGGTAATCAACGAAATGGAACTAACCTGAAGTAAAGTAACGAAGAACACAAGTAACTCCTAAATCCCAACCACAATCTGCCGAACACAAATTTGTACTCAGAAAAGTCCAACCACAATATAATATACAGATAACAGTAATATAGATATCCTCATCATCTGGCATAGTATCTCAATACACAAGTATGAAAATAGAACTAACACCTACTCAAATCAATGATATAATAATACTCAAATCAGTGATACGATAATGCCCAAATTAGTAAATACAATAATACTCAAATCAGTGATACAATAATGCTAAAATCAATAAATACAATAATACTCGAATCAGTGATACAATAATGCTCAAATCAGTGATACAATAAGTATACAATCTCATGAGTTATACCAAGGTAATAACAAGCAAGTATGATATGAAATGGAGGAATGCCATGAGATGTGAATAATGTGATGCAATGTAAATAATCATAATGCATATCTGCCCTACGATATATATCCACTGATAACCTCAGGACGAAACCTATGAGGGACATATCTGTCCATGTATCTGCCTCGGAGCATGAGGCTTGTCCCCACTATCATCAGTGTTACTTGCCACGGAGTATGTGACCCATCCCCATGATGAATAAGTATCTAATACCATAGAGCGTATGGCCCGACCCCAAAATGAGTCAGTGTAACTCAATCGAGAGTGCACAATAACATAATATTCACATAGAGTAATAAGGAGTGCATGCAAGAATCCATATTACAATAGATATAACATTTCAAATCACGCATCTCAATAAACAAGATACAAGGATCAATCTGTTATGAGCCTACAACCAAATCTCTAACCCACCAGAGGTACTCTACATGTTCACTATCAATTTTCAATGTCATCAAAATCTCAATCTCATTAGCAACTAGCCAGAATCATTTTTCTTCGACTTTTCATCATCAATAAATCATCAAGCAAACACGTATAATGAAAAATAGTCATGCTCATGGAAATGGAATATGCAAGATGTCCATATACCTCATGTATCTCAATAATAGAAACTGACTTATTCTCAAGTGTCTCATTATCACCATCATCTCAATATATTAATTATATCACAATATAAGCACCATCCTGCTATCCAAATCGACTGATTCACAAGATCTCAAATACACAATTAATTGATAGTCAATAAACCACCATATGAATAATTTTTCTATTCAACATATCATGATCAAGCCTACAATAATACAATTCTATCACAAAGTACTCAATTCCATACACATAGGAGCATACCAGGTTCATTCATACTTAACAAAAGGTTAGAAGATCACTTGCCTCAAATAAAATTCCAAATCAAGTCGAATTTGCTGCCTTCTCCTCTTTAAGTACTCCAACTCACCAAAATCTATTTAAATATGGCATCACAATCACATAATGAGTCTGATGGAACTAAAATCAATTAATTCAGAGAAAAAGGTAAAATGGTCAAAAATTCCATACTGGAAAACGTCACCAGAAACTAAAAATTGGTGAATGAACATGTTCTCCTTGGAATAAGAAATCCAACGATGAAGACGATTTCAAAAATGGAACTAAAATGATTGAGAAATCAATGATTAGAGTTTAGGAAATTCCTATCCGAAAATTCTCAATTTAAACCATGAAAATCCTAAAATTAGAAGTTAAAATCATGAATTAATCAATGTAAATCAATGAAAGAGGTTGGAAAATAGTTACCCAATCACTTTGCCTTGAAAATCCACAAAATCTCACTTGAAAACGAAGTTTGAAGAGTTAAAAATGTGTTTTAAAACGTATTTTAATGAAGTTCAATGCTCATGGACCGGGTACACTCCGCGAACGTGGGTGGGATCCAACGAATGCAGAGGAGAACCAGGTTAACCTCCGCGAATGTGGAGACCTGGACCGCTTACGCGGTGAAGGACCAGATGCACCTCCGCGAATGCGGACCCCTGGGCGTGAACGCGGAGAGGAAGTGGGGGTTGCACCAGAAACTTGCACCAGCAATGCATAACTAGAACCAAAACTCGGAATGGGCACTCAAAACTCATCTGGAATCTGAATTTCACAACCCAATATATATCCCTATCAGAAATGGCAATGCGAACTCAACAAAATGATCATAATTCAATTTTAGGGTCTCTACGACATAGTTACCAATGCACCTCAAATAAACTTGTTTCACACTCAAAAACTGAAAATATTTTCGAAAGCTCTACAAATTACAACGGATGCATTTCTAGCATTAATTTCATCGCCCAGAACCGCTAGAATTGACAGAATTTTGATACAAGCTCCCGAACTCTAAATGTTGACCAAAGTCAAACCTATGATCCAAAATAAACTAAAAATACAACTTTGGGCCTAAAATTTTTGTTTTAACTCTGAATTCAGTTATGCAAGTTCTCCTAGACTAGATTCGATATTCTGGAACTGATGGGATCGACAAAATCAGATTCTGATACTCAAAACTCAAAATTTCCAACTTTAAGCCTTTGAAAACTCTATCTTTTGCAAAACTTCAACTTTTTACAAGATTTCCAAAATTTGACTTTTAGACTTATCCAAAAATGATCCAAGGCAACTTTCGAGAAGGACAAAATGATAATTAAGTTAAAAATATAAAAAATGACCTTCATGATCATTACATCATTCACCACTAAAAATCATGTTCGTCCTCGAACATAAAGCTAAGGGAATTGCCTCACTAGGATTAACCAAAAGTATAAAATGTGGTTCTCGAAGTCGTCAATTATTTCTAAGTAATCTCCTTTCTAAAAGCTACACTAACAGGATGTACTATCAAGAAAAAGACTTACAGACCAATATGTAATTGTGCCCTACAAGAGTAATTACCAAGTCAAAAACTAGCCAATGAACTAAGATTGAACCCACACCCTCATACCACATTATACATATCAAGACAAACTTCTACCTATGAGACCACTAAGTAACTCATATACAATTCTCGTGGAGGCCAAGAGTGATCCCGAACCAATTGTAGCTCATTGCTATATACAAACCATCATAAATCTCATTCAAGTTTTGCTCTCTTAACATATCCCTCTCGAACCTAAGCTGCACAATCCTAACATTCAGATAATGCATGATCACCAAAGGAAAACCAACTAATCTGATCCAAAGGAAGATGACAACCAAGAAGGAACAAGAGAATGACATGCCCAAACTCATAACACCTCTATTAGCACTACTTGAAAGCAGGGATAGTGGCTAAATTAATTTCTCAACAACTACACAAATACCCAAAGTAATGAGAAACCACGAGTGAAACCCAACATCATCACCTCCAATACTTTCTATGAATAAGCATGATAAGATCAATAATCTACACTCGTATATCATAAGGGATTCTCCACATCAAGCCACAAGTCAATCCATATCAAGCATAATCATATCAACCCAAGTATTATCTCCGTTCAAAAGGGCAAGAAAGGTTTGGTAACCCAATTCACCATTAACGAATCACCTACTAACGTAGATACTCGCATGAGCACGAGATATGTTCACATAATAAATCAACTTAACAGAGAAGCACACAAATATATAAGAATATGCAGACTCAGGATTAATAATACCGATGTAGGCCTATGAAAAATTAGTACAATACCTATAATAACAACATCTGATGCCTCAACCTCGAGTCTCTCCAGGAAGGCATAGAAATGGCCGCTTCTACCACCAGCTGCCTGAGTAGAACCTCTCCCACCCTGTTGTACCGCTGCATCACCTACACCCCACTCAGAGTACATCCATATCTACGTGGATTCCCCTACCACGACTCCTAATCTGAGGAATCACATCTTTAGCCAAAGGAGCCTAATCTTTGATCGGTGCTACTAAAAACGAGTGGTGTAGCCCTATATGAGTCTGGTGAGGGAAATATCTAATCATGTGATCTAGAGAACCTTACCCATAACATGACCTCGGGTGAGAGAAAGACTGAGAGGATGGAGGGGAAATGTTGTAACCTCTCTAGCTCGCAGGCCTTTACTAGGAACCAAATAAACTTTGTCCTGAACCATAGGAATCAAGGGGGCCTCATCCTCCCTCTGAAGCTGGCGAGGCTGCATGAACCCCATGATGCTAAAATGAACTACCTCCTTTGACCATTCCTCTGCCCCCTGATGACGCATCTGAGTACTATCATGAAGTACGAACCCTTTTAGGGTCACCAAACTCCTCTCGCTGCATCAACTATGCCACCTTGGCAGCACTAACCACAAACTAAAATGAAGATCAATCTTTAGCTATCCAAAATATCGACTGCCTAATAGAATAAACCAACCCTCTCACAAATCGATGAACCTTCTCTCCCTCGGTCAAAAGTATAGTTGTAGCATAATGGGCCAACTGGCAAAAATGGATCTCATACTCTGAAACTGCTATGAACCCTGCCTCAAGCTCTCAAATCTCAACCGACTCACCTCCCAAATGCTCCAACGGACAAACCGATCATAAAAAGCATCAGAGAACGTCTCCCAAGTCATCTGAGGAGACCCAGCTGGAAGGGATCCTATATAAGTCCTCCACCACTCCTTGGTTAGCCCACAGAGCTGGAGGGTAACATATCTCACACCATGTGTATCTGCTAGTCCCACGATATCAAGAAACTCTCTACAAATAGTCAAGAACTCATGTGCATCCTCTGTCTTCCCACCCTAAAATTAAGGTGGCTCCATCTTCTTGAATTTCTATTATCTATGTTTCTCATCATCGGTAAAGGCAACAACTGGGGAAATCTCAATAATCGGAGCTGCTAGTGGCTGCTCCACTTGAACCTGGGCCTCAGGGTCCTATTGCTGATCCTAAGGCTGAACTCCAACTCAAGTCTATGAAGTACCAAGAGTGTCAACTAGGCTACTTGCCTGCCCTAAAGTCTCTAACATACCCAAGACTCTAAAAAACGTATCCTAAAGTTGTGGTGCTGCAGTAAACTCATGTGGAACTTGATTTTTTCTAGGCTCCAAAGCTGGCTGGGGGAGATACCTCGATCATAATCCCTCGCTGGTGCGGCTCCTTGGCCCTGGACTTTGGATCATCCTCTGGCATGGCCCCTACCCCTAGTTGGGGTCTTGATAGCAATATTCAGGGTTGCCTTTCCTCAGCCTATAGCAGCAGTAGCTCTGGTCCTCGCCATTTGTCAAAGGACAAACAAATACTTATCACTTAAACAAAACCACACACGAATGAATCAAAATTAAAAAAAAGGAATTTTCCTAACAATCTCTGTAGCCTTTTAAGGATAAGCAACAGACGTCTCCACACTGATCCTTAAGACTCTACTCGATTGGGCTTGTACACATGTGATACCTATGAACCTGGAGCTCTGATACTAAATTGTCGCAAATTAAAATTCGAGTGTGATAACACTCACCTATCCCACCAAGGCGATCCAGCTCAAAATCCAACAACTTAACGATAATAGTAAAGTAGAAGATAATAGTCTAATAAGACAGATAAGTGGAAGAAAAATGAAATATAACCATCCAAAGAACTGGTGTCACATGTATAAGCCTCTATGACTAGAATACTCAAATGAAATACATGGTATGATGTATAGTCCTCAAATAGAATGAAAACATAGAAATGAATCCTCAAAGGTCTGTTGAAGACATGATCAGCTACCTCACAAGTAATCCAAAAGCTAGATCCAAAAGCGAGAAGTCCAGCAGGATGGATCAAGCTCATAACCTATAAAAATATAGCAAGGGGTGAGCACCAAACAACAGGGTACTCAACGAAATAAAACTAACTAAAAGTAAAGTAATGAAGAACACAAGTAACTCCTTAAATCCCAACCACAATCCGCTGAACTACAAACCTGCACTCAAAAAAGTCCCAGCACAATATAATATACATGTAACAGTAATATAGATATTCTCATCATTTAGCATAGTATCTCAATACACAAGTATGAAAATAGAACCAACACTTACTCAAATTAGTGATACAATAATACCCAAATCAATGATACGATAATGCCTAAATTAATAAATATAATAATACTCAAATCAGTGATACAATAATGCTCAAATCAATAAATACAATAATACTCGAATGATTGATACAATAATGCTCAATTAAGTGATACAATAAGTATACAATCTCATTAGCTATAGCAAGGTAATAACAAACAAGTATGATATGAAATGGGTTAAATTCCATGAGATGCGAATAATGTGATTCAATATAAAATAATCATGATGCATGTCTGCCCTACGATACACATCCATTGATAACCTCAAGTCGGAACCCATAAGGAATATATTTGTCCATATATCTGCCCCAGAGCGTAAGGCCCATCCCTAGTATCATCAGTGTTACCTTCCATAGAGTGTGTGACCCATCCCATAATGAATCATTATCTCATACCACGGAGCATGTGGATTGACCCCAAAATGAATCAGTGTAACTCAGTCGAGAGTGCACAACAACATAATATTCACATAGAGTAATAAGAAGTTCATATAAGAGTCCACATTATAATAGATATAACATTTCAAATCACTTATCTCAATATACAAGATACAAGGATCAATTTGTTTTGAGCCTACAACAAAATCTCTAACCCACCAGAGGTACTCCACATGTTCACTATAAATTTACAATTAAGAGAGTCAATTTTCAATGTCATCAAAATCTCAATCTCAATAGGAACTAGAAAAAACCATTTCCCTTCAACTTTTCATCATCAATAAATCATCAAGCAAACACGTAATAATGGAAAATAGTCATGCTCATAGAAATGGAATATGCATGTCTATACGCCTCATGTATCTCAACAATAGAAACTAATTAATTATCAAATGTCTCATTATCAGCACATCTCCATTTATCAATCATGACACAATATAAGCACCATCCATATCAAATGATTCTCAAGATCTCAAATACACAATTAATTGATAGTCAATAAACCACCATATGAATAATTCTTCTATTCAACATATCATGATCAAGCCTACAATAATACAATTCTATCCCCAAAGTACTTAATTCCACACACATAGGAGCATATCAGGTTCATTCATACTTAACAAAATGTTAGAAGTTCACTTGCCTCAAATAAAGTTTCAAATCAAGTCAAATTCACCGCCTTCCCACACTTTCAGTATTCCAACTCACCAAAATCTATACAAATATGGCATCACAATCACATAACGAGTCTAATGGCACTAAAATCAATTAATTTGGAGAAAAAGGGTAAAATGGTCAAAAATCCCCTGCCAAAAAATATTGTTAGAAATTGAAAATTAGTGAATGAAAATGTTCTCCTCAAAATAAGGAATCTAACAGTGAAGATAGTTTCGAAAATGGAGTTAAGATGGGTAAAAACTCTATGATTAAAGTTTAGAAAATTCCTATTAGAAAATCCTCAATTTTAACCATAAAAATCCCAAAATTAGAAGCTAAAATCATGAATTGATCAATGTAAATCTGAAATAGGTTAGAAAATAGTTACCCAATCACTTTGCCTTGAAAACCCATGAAATCTCTCTTGAAAATGAAGCTTAATGAGTTGAAAATGGGTTTAAAAATGTATTTTTAATAAAGTTCACTGCTTAGGGACCAGGTACACTCTGCGAACATGGGTGGGATCCCGCTAATGCGGAGGAGAACCAGGTTCACCTATGCGAACGTAGAGACCTGGACCGCGTACGCAATGAAGGACTAGGTGCACCTCCGTAAATGCGGAGAGAAAGGACCAGGTGCACCTCTGTGAACGCGGATCCCTCGGAGCGAACGCGGAGAGAAAGTGGGCGCTGCACTAAAAACTTGCACCAATAGTGCACAACTCGAACCAAAACCAAGAATGGGCACTTGGAACTCATCCAGAATTGGAAATTCACAACCAAATATGTATCATTATCAAAAGTGGCAATTTAGACTCAATGAAATGATCCGAATTTGATTTTAGGGTCTCTATGACACAATTACTAATACAACTCAAATAAACTAGTTTCAGACTCAAAATCTTTAAATATTCTTGGAAGCTCTAAAAATTACAAAAAGGCATTTCTAGCGTTAGTTTCATCACCCGGAACCACTGGAACTGACAAAATTTTGATACAAGCTCTCGAACTCTGAATATTGACCAAAGTCAAATCTATGATAAAAAATAAACTAAAAATGCAACTTTGGGCCTAAAATCTCCATTTTAACTTTGAATTTAGTTCTGCAAGTTCTCCTAGACCAGATTTGACATTCTGGAACTGATGGAGTTGATGGTATTAGATTTCGACACTCAAAACTCAAAATGACCTTAAAACTCAAAATTTCCAACTTTTTTTAGGGAACTGACCTATGCCAAGGGGACCCCACCCCCTTGGATGGTTAGGGGTTGAGCCACATACCCCTAAGCCTTATCATAAAAAACAAAAGGAAATATGTAAAAGGAAGAAGGCATGGACCATACCTCCGTCCCTATGGTGGTTTAAAAGTTAATCATCCTTTAAGGACAACTAACTCATCCCTAATACTAAAAGAAGCAAACCAAGAAACACATCCTATGAGAAGACTCTTCTCAATACAACTTTTCTAGAAAAGCATTAAACAAGGGAGACTCTCCCTTTACAATAAAGAAGAGACTAAAATAAGAGCTATCACCTAAAAAGAAAATCAGCAACAAGATGAAATCAGTCATGTGTGATGATGAATCCTCAAACTCAAGGTAGTTTTTTAATATTCTTTATTCTTCTTATTCTAAAATTGATCATGCCTATTTTATCCATTAAATAGGCATCTTTAATCTTAGAAGGAAGTTGTTGATAAGTGTAAAAATAATGAGGAATATTCGACCTATGACTTTATTTTGACAGAAGATAAACTGCACCATTAGCCTCCCTGTAAGTATGTTAACACTGGAAATCATTAAACTGTGATATAATGTCTTCAAGCTCACTGATGAACTGATATAATCTCCAAGGAGCTTTAATACTTAAGCTGATCTATTTATGAAGAAGTTGGGAATCAACTTCTGAAATGACTCGATCATAACCATGTTGAAAGCACCACTGTAAACCATAACAGTCAGCTTGAATAGCCTAGTTGTTTATGCCAAATCCTAATGGAATAGTGAAGGCAAATAACATAATACCATCATGGTCTCTAAGGATCCCTCCTCCCCCTATTCTACCTGGATTTTCTAATGCACTACCATCCGTATTAAGCTTCAACCATGTATGAGTAGCAGGTTTCCAAATAACACTTGTAATGTGCATTTCATGAGTGCTAGTTTCCACTATCTTTATCACATCCTGTCAGGTACTAGGGTAATTCATGTAAGGAAAAAAAATGATGAGCAGAAATAAGATGTCTCTGATAATTAGGAACTTCACCCTAGCAATACATGTATGTTCATACTTTGCAGCACATCTGTTCTTCCACAAATTCCAATATATTAAAATGGGAACTGACTGAATCAAGAGCTTATGAATTTCATTTTTTGGCTTCTTTTGCCACCAAATAATCAACAAGCTATGTAGAGGGATGTGGTTGTGAACAATACCAAAGAAACTAGATAAATAATGCTAAATATGATTAGCAAAGCTCTCTTAGACAAAGACATGTTGAATGTTGTCTAAATTAGCTCTAATACAACAAGAACACTTAGTTGGTTCCACCCCAAAAGTGATAAGTTTATCATTGGTAGGTAACTTATTCCTCAAAGCTCTCCAAAGAAGAAAAGACACCTTGAAAGGAATATTTTTATGCCAAAGGAGTGAGATACTATGACTCTTCTCTTTTTTCTTTCTAATACTTTCCCAAGAAGAGGCAATAGTAAATTGACCATGATCAGTTAGTTTCCAAATTGCTTCATCAGGAGCATCATCTTGATAATGAAACTTAGTTTGCAGGATTTGAGGCACCAATAATCAAGGAACTTATTATCTTACCATAACTTCATTCTATTGGCCATGGATAAAAAAGTGTTGCACCGTGGTATTATCCAATCTATGACTATCAGAGACATGGTTAGAGGCCCAAGACCAAGCTAATCATCCCACCAAAAAGAACAAGAACCTGATTTCAGCCTCCAAGTAATGTGATTTTCCACAACCTCTTTGTTTTTGCTCAGATACTTCCACACCAGAGATTGTCCTGTATGCCATTTCTTAGCTACATGATTGGCCCTTTGATAATACTTAGCTCTCAAAAATTGGCTCCATAAAGAATTACATGATCTAAATCTCCACCATTGTTTGTATTGGAATGCAATACAGATATCAATGAGATTTCTCACCTCTATACCACCTTTATCTAAAGGAAATCCAAGAGTTCCCCAAGATTCCTAATGGTATTTTCTTCTATCATGGTCCCAACCCCAAAATAAATCAGCAATCACACTCTTTGTATACTTAAGAGTTGTTTTAGGGGGAGATGTTGTTACTAATGTGTGAATAAGTATGGATAATAAAACATGCTTAACAAATGTAATCTTGCCACCAAAACTCAATATTCTTTCCTACCAATCAGTGATTTTTTTAACAACTTTAGCCACCAGGTAAATTATCCTCTGACCTCCAATGTAAAGATGACATCCTAAATAGCTAATATTTTTTGAAAAACCAGTGATAGATATGATCAATTCAATAGTATTATGAGAGGTGTTAGCAGTGATCATGAAGTGGATCTTATTTTTGTTGACCAAATGATCTGAAACATCTTCATAGGCTGCTAAAGTATCCATAATAAGTTGTAAGGATTCTATGTCAGTAGAGGCAAAAATAATGATGTCATCAGCAAAATTAAGGTGATTAATTTGGGGTCCGCTAGTCTCCATGTAAAAACCTTTGTAATTCTGAAGAGAATGAAGAACATTGAGACTTCTTGACAGAACCTCTGCACCCAAAATAAAAAGAGTTGGGGAGAGGGGGTCCCCTTGTTTGAGCCCCCTAGTAGAGTAAAAAACCCATGTCCTGACCCATTAATGATAATGGAATACCAATTATTAATCATGATCCTCCAAATCATATCTATGAACACCTCATTAAACCCAAACCTTCTCAAAACCAAGCATATAAATGACCAGGATATCCTATCATATGCCTTAGTCATATCTAACTTGATTACCACATTGTCACCTTCCCTGGACCTCTTTATACCATGAATGATCTCTTGGGCTAACATGATGTTCTCAGATATACTTCTTCCTCTGACAAAGCCTGATTGATTTGGTGAGACTATACCAAAAAGCATAGGAGCCAATCTTCAGCATAACAACTTTGAAATAATCTTGTTTGAGAAATTACTCAGACTAATTGGTCTGAATTCATTCAACTTATTAGGATGTTGCACCTTTGGGAGTAAGACAAGACAAGTATATGTCATGAATTTGGGCATGTTGCTACCACAGAAGAAAGATTGAACAACCTTCAGAAGATCACCTTTGATAATTTCCCAACACACCTGAAAAAACTTGCCACTAAAACAATCTGGACCAGCAACTGAATGTGGATTCACAGAAAATATAACCTCTTTAAGCTCCTCCAAATTTGGCATTTCCTGTAAAGTCTGATTTTGTTCCTCCCTAACCAAATTAGGAATACAATTCAACAACCCCTTTAAGCCTTTGAAAACTCTTTCTTTTGCAAAACTCCAACTTTTTATAAGATTTTCAAAATATGACTTTTAAACTTATCCAAAAATGATCCAAGGTAACTTTCGAGAAGAGCAAAAAGGTAATTAAGTCAAAAATACCAAAAATGACCTTCAGGGTCATTACAGTACTCTTATACCAAATTTCAATACAACATACATAAATATGATTTAAAAGAAAAAAATATGTATATTTATGACTTTATCCAACAATGAATTCAACTTTAATTTAAAAATTAGAATGCTAATAAAATCATGCTAATGAAAAAAATAAACATAAAATAAATAACTAAAAAAGATAATATGAAAAAATTGCATGGAATCACATGATATATAAAGGTTGAGAATGGGAAGGAAATGAAAAATAAATATTATAAAATAAAATATAATTTTAGAAAAAAACAGAATAATAAGAAAATTAAAATATAAAAATAAAAATAAAAGAAATAAATTTAAAAGTAACTAGCATGTAATTACCAGTAATTCACAACCTCCTCCTGTGAATGAGAGACCATAATTACATGCTGTCAATTACACCCAATTACCTATTGACCAAAAATTACCTGTCCAACCAAACATGCCAGACAATGTAATTACACCAATTACGCTAAATCCAATTACCAGGGTGTCCTTCCAAACAGGTTCTAAATTGATTGTATCAACTTTTTTCAAATGGGAACAATTACATCCTAGTTGTAGTGGACTATGTCTCAAAATGGTTAGAAGTGGTTGCATTACTCAATAATGAGGGGAAAGGTGTTGTCGGTTTTGCAAGAAGAATATATTCTCCAAATTTGGTACACCACAAGAAATCACTAATGATGGAAGATCCCACTTTTGCAACAAAATTTTTAGAATTATGCTTTCTAAGTATGGTGTGACACAACATAAAGTGGATACCCCATATTTTCTGCAAACTAGTTGTAACACCCCACAACTCTATTCATAAAATTAAAAAATTTTCATCATAAGTATATAAGATTGAACCTAGTGATGTCTTATATGTACCTATATTTTAAGGCTCATTCCTATATGTATAAAGTATAATAAAAGTGGGTTAGGTTCATAAGAGACCTCTAGTACTTAGTCAAGTTCAAAACGTTCCAATCTATTAAGTTTTTCGCATAAGATTATGCAGGGGTCAACTTTAAATGATAATAACTCTCAACACACAAATCATTAGATGGCCAATAATATATCAAATTAAATAGCTTTGAATTATCTTTCCAACACCATCAATTTTGCCTCATTTGGAGTTTAGAGCAAAACGTTATCACCATTTTACTACAGACTACTAGAGCAAAGTTTCCTGAAGGTAGGAACTACGACCTTGACTTTCAGGTGGTAGATTGGACTACGGACCCATACTGTTGGCTCATTGAATGACTCCTGCAAGTCAAATTTTGGGTCCGAAACTCTACGGACCAAACTATGGGTTGTAAAACTTCTACAGATCGTAGTTTGGGCCCATAGAATGAGTTTCAAGACCCTGAAATCCACCCCAGTTTTTGTGAATGGACTTCTACGGTTCGTATAAGCTTCTATGGACCGTAGATAGTCTCGTAGATGACTTGAATAGTATTTTTAAGAAAGGTATTTTCATTCTTTCTCACTCTTTCTAAGCCTAAACTTGATGGTTTTTCTCCTACTTAAATCCTTAAATGCTATCCTTTAACTTCATTATGCTCAAAACATTCTCCAGACTTAGAACTAGTTTTCAATAGGAGAAAAGCTAGAGTTTCAAAAGAGGCTAGTGAGTTCTTAAAAGTTCTTCGAGAATCTAGTTCTTCCAGGTATGTAAGGCTTACAAAAATCCTATTACATTATCCTATCATCATGTATCTATTAGTTTCTTCAAATATCCAGATATTAGTTGAAAATAAGATTTCTTCATTACAGATAAATGTTCTTGGTTATGTTACTTGTTTTGAAGAAAAGCATGATATTTGCTAAAATTTTCTATTGTATTGAGGTCCTCAGTTGATATACTACTTTTAATTGTAGTTAAACATTAAAGTTACTATGAAAATCTATGAATTTTCATGTCTTGCTTTAAACTCAAGAAAAGTATTAAAATAAGTATTTCATGAACAGTGAAGCATGAAGCCTAAATTTTAGACAGTTTTAAAAAAAGTTAAGAGAATACTAAGTTGGGCTAGTCTCAAAGAGGAAAAAAGTAACACTTTTAGCAAATATATTCTTTTAAGTATGAACATATAATTAATACTTTTGGGAGTAGTATTGAGCACCGATATGGGTAAGAGGAATAATAACTTGAACTCATAAACTACGTCGCCAGCGTAGGATAGGATTGTACCAAGAGTATAACTCCTCATTTGCCACTAAGATGGACTAATTTTGGGATGGATCCACTCTCTACTACTTCGTCCCTTACCCTGAAAAAGTATGAAATGGCTCTGGCAGTGTGGGTAAGACATTGTATCATCAGGAGGCTTATAGTGATGGTTTGTCGATTAGAGAAACTCCCCGAGTAAATCACTATTTTATACACTGAGTTGTATTATTTCATTATTAAAGTATTTCCTTTTAGTATGTTGCATATTTAGTTGAGTTGAGCTATTTTTCAGAGCTGAGCATTTTAAGTATTATATTTTCCATACATTAAGTTGTGCTCATTAATGCATTAAGAAAAGTATTTTTTCTATACTATGAATTGCACTTTTAAACACGTTTAAAGCATATTTTTGTGTACATGACATACTTTTATCAATTAAGCTATCTCATAGTTTAGTTCTAAAGTTAAGTATCATGTCGTTATACTTTTTGGTTATCTTACATGTTGTACATTCCATGTATTGATGTCATATGATGCTGCATTATTTTATGATGCATATTCAGACACTTATGATAGTAGATATTCACTAAGGCAGTCCCTATCAGCTATCGGTGAGGCCTCTTTGCATTTAGAGGAGCTTGGGAGACTTTATTTCTTTTGTATTTATTTCAGTTGAGATAGCCTAGGCCTACCCTGGTACTTAGTTCAAAGTCAGTACTTTAGAGGCTTCATAGACTAGAAAGATATTGTTCATTTTATTCTCTTGAAGTTATTTGAAAGCCTTATCAAATTTTATATATTATTATTGTATGTCTGAGTTTATGAATAATGGTACCATTCTAATTCATTATGAAGTTAGTGTCTTCCGGCGAGTAAGTTAGCCAGGCCAAGTGTAATGACCTAGGTCAATTCTATGTTTCTGTATTATTTCTACAATTTCAATCTGTATACTAACCGTAGACCTTTTATGGCTTATTGAGGTTATTGGAATGGTTGTGGGTGGTTTTGGTTGTGAATTGTGTGAGTTTGTGAGCTAACGAGAAGTTATAACTACAAAAATGAGATTTCTAAAAAAGACCCTAGAAAATAGCCTCAAAATGGGATTATAAAGGTTCCATCAATTCCAAAATGGCCAATTTAGACTATAAGGGTGGTTAGTTTGAGGATGGAGGGTTTCGATAGGATTTTGAGCCAAAAGTTGCAAAATGAGTTCAATCAAAAGCTAAAAAGTGTATTTATGTAAAAACCTAGGTAAATGCGCTCAAAATCGGAATCTGATAGTATGGTCAGCTCCAGAACGGTGAAATGTTTTCTAAAATGACCCTTCGTCAGTTGACGGGGGCATCTAATTGCATTTTGATTCCCTCAGTTCTTTCGCTAAAATTAGCCAGAAAGAAGTGGGACCCTCATTTTTTTGTAGGATGCTCCATTGAGAATTCTAACTGTACCATTGGATCCAAAACGTCAAAATCCATGTGGTTGCACCATTTTGTTTTGCATAAAATGGACACCGGATGCTCCGGGGAAGTTTTGAACTTAGCTAGTGTAGCACCAGGTAAAATAATCGTCTGTGTTCGTAGAGGGTTTAGCACGATCACGGAAGACCACCTGCCAGATCTCAGTGTTCACGGAGGTCTTGTTGTGCCAAGACACCGTGTTCGCAAAGGCTATGGGGGAGGCCTATATATAGGCCATCCACCTCACAAACCATCCATAATTCTCAACTTCAACCAAGCGTAAAAAGTGCTATATAGCTCCATTTTTTATAAATCAAAGATCCATGTGACTTAGATTTTAGCAAAGAACTCTATGGTTAAGTTGGATTTGGGATTCAACACGTATTTTGAGATAAATCACTATTTTAGCTGATTACATTTTTGGAATTTATGAAAATTTTGCGCTTTGATATCTTGGCTGGTCCTTGACGGAATCAAGTGAAATTTGAGTCATAATTGTTCTACGTTCCGAGAGGAAAGTTGTGGTATGTTGGGTGTTCTATGAATTTGACCGATTTTGGTAAATTTTGACCAAGAAAGTTTTGAAAGAAATATTTTTCTGGTAAAGATTTAATTTCCATTTTTGGGCCATCTCTCGGTCTTCTAGGCTCCATTTTGGGCCGAATTTTGGTTGTAGACTTGAGTTATCATGGGGATCATTTTTAGAGTTTTGTTTGGGATTTTGGGAATGGGCCCTTTTTCCCCATTTTGGACGTTATTGGCTTAATTTCACCCATTTTCCTAGACATTACAGCAAATGCGACCGTGTTAACCCTGTGAACTGTGTTTTAAAAATTGAGTAACATTAGAAAGCTATCAAGAGGGGAAAATCTCAGTAGGATTGATTCGGGGCGCGTGACATCGATTGCCAAGTAGGCTAGGCTTTTCCTAAACCTTAGATTGAGTGAAACTATAAGAATATTGAATTTAAATGTATATAAAGGTGCTAGATGTGCTCTGTATGAGTGGTATATGTTATTGTGGGATTGCCCCCTTCCCTCTGTTAGTAGTTGTTATTGCTGGAGTTTTAGTATATTCTGGTATTATTGACCGTAAGAAGGCCTGATAAGGGACATATATGGGTTGATGCCATGGGGAAGATATGTACTCTAACCTAAATCTTATCTGTGGGAGTATGTTGTTGGATGTTATTGAGATATGATGGTTGTGAGAGTACTTGTTGAATACTTATCGTACTATGACTTGATTTTTGGTATATATATAATTTCGTTGGGCCTAACTGTTGTGGATACTTATGATATCACTCTTGTTGTCGTGCCTTACTCTTATTACTTGTGGTTGGCTGGATTGTAGCATGTTTTGGCCTATTGGACCTAATTTTACATTGATTAGTGATACATATGCTCCTGTGTACTGCTGTTAGTTGTTGGGTACTGATGTCGCCCAAGCTACACCTCCCTTTTGAAGGTTAAAGCAGTCATTTCAAGATATATAAACTAACCAATGTTAGGGTCGATCTCATAGGAAATATGGTCGACTCAGATTAATTCCAAGCAATTCGAGGTTGATTAACCTTCTTATCTCCCAAAAAGGGGGGGTTGTAATTCGTAGAAAATAAACCTAACTAGTGAAAGTAGTGTTAAATCAGTAGAAAAAGTAACTAGGGTATTGTGTTCTCCATGATTCCCTTACTTGGTATTACCAGATAATCCAAATCTTTTCCAGTGTGTAGCATGCAAAATGGTAAGTTAAGTTTACCAAACCCTCTAATCCAGGTGAGAGGTAAATTTCACTACGTATTTGATCCATCCCCTCAGTGTAACTTTACTAACCCTTACTTATTGTTCTAGTACAACCTCCCCTTGATCCAGTTTGGTTGATTATACGAGAAAGCATCAATCGAATTCTGTTAATTATTCTCTTATCCTATTAATTACTACCTAGATCCAGTCAGTAATACTAGGAGAGTTTTAACATTGATCATCCGTTAAAAAGCAATCAAAATGAAGAGAAATAATTAATGCATGCATGCACACTTCCCAAGAATTATGAATTATTCCTTTTTACCTTGTTAGTTCTTCATGGTTCCCACAACCTTAGTTGTGGATTTAGCTACTCATGATAAGTTTTAGTGAAGAAATCATGTTGATGAATCACATAATAATTGACTTACAATGATAAATTAAAGAACAATAAATCCAAGCTTCTTCAAGAACTGAAACGACCCAAAAAGTTCCTAAAAATGTGCTTCGGAAGTTACCGGAAACTTGTTTTAGCTATATTTAAAAATCCATTTTGTTTTTCGAAAATCCGACTTCATATTCTTGCGTAGGGGGTCAAATTGAGTGGGAAATGGGTCT